>JANIIK010007706.1:0-50000 GCA_027704905.1 Muraenolepis orangiensis
AATATATTGGCACAGAAAAACAGCAATATATACTGTATAAATCAATGATAATAAAATATACATTGTTATATGCTATACGCCCTTGTTCAGCAGCCTGGTGGCCTGACTGTGGAAGCTATCTCGGAGTCTATTTGTACGGCACTTCAGTTCACGGAAGTTGTTCAGGAATATAAATACCTGGGAGTTCATCTGGACAACAAACTGGTCTGGGCCAAGAACTCTGAGGCTGTGTACAAGAAGGGCCAGAGCCGTCTCTACTTCCTGCGGAGGCTCCGGTCCTTCAACGTTTGAAACACGATGCTGAAGATGTTCTACCAGTCGGTGGTAGCCAGTGCCATCTTCTCCGGTGTCGTGTGCTGGGGAAGCAGGCGCAGACGCCAGCAAGATCAGCAGGATCGTCAGGAAGGCTGGCGCTGTCCTGGGGGTCCAGCTGGACTCCTTGTTGGTGGTGTCTGAGAGGAGGATGCTGCGCAAGCTGCGTAGTATCCTTGACAACAACTCTCACCCTCTCCATCAGGTGCTGACCTCATACAGAAGCACCTTCAGCAACAGACTCATTCCACCCAGGTGTACCACAGAACGCCACAGGAAGTCCTTTCTTCCTGTGGCCATCAGACTCTTTCATTCATCTGCCTCAGGTCGTGAGAGGGACAGTGGAGACTCAGTGACCTCAACGCAGTGACCTCAACGCACTGTGATATCATTTTTTGGTCAACGCACTGTAAATCCTTTCACTGTAATTTTGCACTGTAAATTCAATTTCACTTTTCACTTTTCACTTGTCACTTTTAGTGAGTTATTTATTAGTATTTTATTACTGCCAATTTGCACTATACGTATTGTTGTATATTGTATATACCTACGTATTACTGTAATAATACTGTATATTGTGCAATTCATCTGTCAATACATTTAGATTTCATTTAGATTTCATTTAGTTATATTTTGTTTATACTAGTTTAGTTTAGTTTAGTTTAGCACCTTAATTTCCCTCGGGATAAATAAAGTCATCTTGAATCTTGAAAACTTGATACTGCGGTATCGCCTGCCTGACGGTAACAGTGAGTACAGTTCGTGGCTGTAGGGCAATGTCTTTATGATGACCGCTGGTTGTATATTTCCAGGAGGGAGGGGAGCTCACCTCCAACGATATACTGGGCCGTCCGCACCACCCTTTGAAGCGCTCTGTGCTCGAGTGCGGTGCAGTTCCCGTACCAGGCGGTGATACACCCTCTAAGAACATTCTCGATGGTGCCGGTATAGAATGTTCTCAGGATGCGGGGGCCCATGCTGAATTTCCTCAGACGCCTGAGGAAATACAGGCGTTGTTGGGCCCTTTTCACCACGTGTGTTGTGTGCGTGGACCATGTGAGGTCCTCGGAGATGTGCACGCCGAGGAACTTGAAGCTGCTGACCCGCTCTACTGCAACACCGTAGATGGAGATAGGGCTGTGCTCTCCTCTCTGCTTCCTGAAGTCCACGATCAATCAGCTCTTTGGTCTTCTTGACGTTGAGGGCGAGGCTGTTCTCCTGGCACCACTGCTCCAGCGATCTGACCTCCTCCTTTTAGGCTGTCTCGTCGTCGCTGGCGATAAGGCCCATCACTGTCGTGTCGTCAGCAAACTTGATGATGACGTTGGAGCTGTGCATAGCCATGCAGTCGTGGGTGTAGAGAGAGTAGAGGAGAGGGATCAGCACGCATCCCTGGGGGGCTCCCGTGTTGAGGGTCAGTGGCTCTGAGGTGGTGCTGCCCATCCTCACCACCTGGCGGCGGTCCGACAGGAGGTCCAGTATCCAGCTGCACGTGGATGGGGGCACGCCTAGACCTCTAAGCTTGGTGTCGAGCTTGGCAGGAACTATCGTGTTGAACGCTGAGCTGTAGTCAACAAACATTCGCACATAACAGTTCTTTCCCTCCAGGTGGGAAAGGGCAGTGTGGAGGGCCATGGCAATTGTGTCGTCCGTGGATCTGTTTTGACGATATATAATTGCCATGGGTCCAGCGTGGCAGGTAACACGGAGCAAATAAAGTCCTTGACCATTCAGGCATGTTACTTTGGGTTGTTTAGGGACAGGCACGATGGTGGACATCTTGAAGACCGCAGGAACAACAGCCTGGGACAGGAAGAGGTTGAAGATGTCTGCAAAGACTCCTGCCAACTGGTCTGCGCATGCTCTGAGGACGCGGCCCGGGATCTCGTCGGGGCCTGCCGCCTTACGGATGTTTAGTCGATTGAAGGTGCGGCGCACATCCGCCTCCGAGATGTTCGGCAGGCTGGTCTCCTCAGGCGGCGCTGGCTTCGGCGGGCTGCCGTTCACGTTGAACCGAGCAAAAAAAGTATTTAGCTCTCCTGGGAGGGAGGTAGAGGAGTTCTCTACACAACTGGTTCTCCCTCTGAAGTTCGTTATCGTCTGTAGCCACTGCCACATACCCCTCGCGTCGTGGCTCTTTGAATTTCTCCTCCACTCTGTCCTTATACTCCCGCTTGGCAGTGATGATGGTCTTACGGAGGTCGTAGCGGGCTCTCGTATATTCCTCCATATTCCCGGAGCCAAAGGCGGCGTTACGCGCGTGTAGGGCAGCGCGAACATCACTGTTAATCCACGGTTTCTGGTTGGGGTATATCCGAACCAACTTGGTCGGAACAACGTCATCTATGCACTTCGTGATGAACCCCGTGACCGACGACGCGTACTCGTTGATGTTATTGTCCGAGGCAACGCGGAACATGTGCCAGTCAACGCGATCAGGTAGTATTTGAGGTAGTATCGCCGCTCCGCTTTGTTGAACGCCCGGCTGAAGTACGCCACCACTTTTTCTCCCTCTGGTGTTGTCTGGGAAAGCACTCCTCCGACACCCACGCCACTCGCGTCCGTGTCCAGGGTGAATGGCAGGGTGGGGTTGGCTGGAGCGAAAACTGGGGTCTCACTCAAAGCGCGCCGAAGGCTGTCAAACACTCCTTGACATTGTTCAGTCCAAACATAGTCCCTGTCCTTCTGCAGCAGCTGGAACAGGGGTGCAGCAGTGCAAGCAAAAGCCTGTACAAACCTCCTGTAGTACGAGGCCAGGCCCAAGAACCTCTACAGCTGCTTCTGGTTGCGAGGATTGGGCCAGTCCGTGACCACTTTCTCTCCCTCTGGTGTTGTCTGGGAAAGCACTCCTCCGACACCTACGCCGCTTTCGTCCGTGTCCAGGGTGAATGGCAGGGTGGGGTCGGCTGGAGCGAGAACTGGGGTCTCACTCAAAGCACGCCGAAGGCTGTCAAACGCTCCTTGACATTGTTCAGTCCAAACATAGTCCCTGTACTTCTGCAGCAGCTGGAACAGGGGTGCAGCAGTGCAAGCAAAACCCTGTTCAAACCTCCTGTAGTACAAGGCCCAAGAAACTCTACAGCTGCTTCTGGTTGCGAGGATTGGGCCAGTCCGTGACCGCCTGCACCTTCTCTTGCAGGGCGCAGATGCCCTCGCCCCCCACTTTGTGCCCCAGGAAGGTGACCTCTCACTTCATAAAATGGCACTTCTCTGGGTGTAACTTCAAGCCAGTGGCTCTGATCCTTTCCAGCACCACTCGTAGAGTTCCCAGGGCCGCCTCAAACGAGCTGCCATGCACCAGGATGTTGCCTAGGTAGACCAAGCATTGGTGACAGGGAATACCAGACAGCACCCGGTCCATCAACAGCACAAAGGTGGCAGGGGCATTACAAAGGTCAAAGCTGAGGACCTTGAACTGCCACAACCCCCGCCCGGTGCAGAAAGCTTTTTTGGTCTGGCTTCTGGGGCAAGAGGGACTTGGTAATACCCACTGCGGAGGTCCAAGGACGAGAACCAAGACGACCCCGAGACCAGGTCCAGGGACTTGTCGATGCGGGGGAGGGGGTATGAGTCTTTCGTGGTGACCCCATTTACCGGCCTGTAGTCTGAACACAACCACCAGCCACCTGTTTTCTTTGGGATCATGACTACGGCTGCGGCCCACAGGCTGTCGGAGGGCTCGATGATGTCTGCCTTCAGTATGCTCTGCACTGCATCGTCACAAGCCTGCTGACAGGCCAGGGGGAGGCGGCGAGTACGACACTTGATGGGGCGTGTGTCTCCTGTATAGATTTTGTGTTCGACTAGATGAGTTCGGCCAACCTCCTCCTCACTCATGGCAAAACTGCCCTGGAACTCTAGCAGCAGCTGCCACAATTTCTCCTGCTGCTTTGGATTAAGGCCGCCACAGTTCTTCCTCAACACCTCCAATACTGCAGACTGAGACTCTTCCACCCCTGCCCTGAGTGGGTGTCGACAGGGATAAGGGCAAGGGAGGGGGATTGGTTACAAAAGTTTTTAGGGTACTCACTGGGTCTGTTGGGGGCCTCCTAGGAGGCTCAGCAGGGTTGATGATGCGGGTCATAGTGATCACAGGCCCCCCGTGGAAACTCACTGTGCCGGCTTGAAGATCGAGGTTGCAACTCGTTGCCCTCAAAAAGTCCAAACCCAGAATACACCGGTCCTGCACTGCTGCTATCCACACCGGGTGACGCACTGTAACTCCCCCCACAGACACAGTCAGCATGCCTTTACCTTTCATAGGCGCCAGCTCTCCCGTTACTGTGCGCAGACGCACCGCAGTTGGCCCCAACGGGGTTCCAACACATCTGCACCAAGGTTACTGTCTAGCCTGTATCTACCAGTGCAGTGCAGGGCACCCCTTCCACAGTGACAAGGACATAACAGGAATCTCCACCACCAGCGTGGCCCACCGCGACGACAGGCTCCATGCATGTGCTGTCATCTGCTTCAGGAGGGAGTGGAACCTGACTCCCCCGGCTGTGCTGTTGGGCTCCTTCCTCGGATGTCTGTGACTGTGCGGATAAGGCTGTGGTCTGGTTGGGGGGTTTTGGGGCCAGGTTCCGCATCTTCCCCTTTATGCAGAACCCGAGTCGTTTCCCTGGGCCCTGTGTGTCTTGGGGCAGTCTCTGGCCAAATGTCCCAGCTGACCACACCCCCAACAGACCCTGGTACTTGGTCTGCACGTTGGCTGCAGGGACACCGCCCTTATTACATTACATTACAGTCATTTAGCAGACGCTTTTATCCAAAGCGACTTACAG
Organism: Muraenolepis orangiensis; assembly: GCA_027704905.1. Lineage (NCBI taxonomy): Eukaryota > Metazoa > Chordata > Actinopteri > Gadiformes > Muraenolepididae > Muraenolepis > Muraenolepis orangiensis. Next base: position 5,097 of record JANIIK010007706.1, read on the forward strand.
TAGTGTGTTTAACAAAGGAAGGTAAGAGAACAACTCGTCACCAGAAGTCAAAACTCCATTTAATGCATTTAAAGTCTCCAATAACTGAACCAGTGCTCAGGTAGAAGTACAATAATTCAAGTAAACGTGGAAGGGAAAAAGTACAATAAGTTGGAAAACAATATGCAACAATATCTAGAACAATATATACCTATCTATAATATGTAATCTACTTTTGACTGACTTAATTGACGCTACGAGGAAGGATCCGGGAAGTGTGTCCTGAAGAGATGGGTTTTCAGCCTGCGGCGGAAGATGGGGAGTGACTCTGCAGTCGTGAACTCCGTGGGGAGTTTGTTCCACCAAATTGGGGCCAGGCGGAGAAGAGCCGTGACTGCGTAGATCGGCCACACGGGCCCCTAAGTGAGGGGGCAAGCAGACGGCCCAAAGAAGCCGAGCGAAGTGGACGGGTTGGGATGTAGGCCTTGACCATTGCCTGGAGGTAGGATGGAGCAGTACCTTTTACTGCCTTGTAGGCTAGCACCAAAGTCTTGAACTGGATGCGAGCAGCTACAGGTAGCCAGTGTAGAGTCCGAAGGAGGGTAAATGTGTGGGAGAACTTGGGGCGGTTGAACACCAGGCGAGCTGCAGCTTTCTGAATGAGCTCCAGGGGCCTGATGGCAAATGCCGGGAAACCAGCAAGGAGGGAGTTGCAGTAGTCCAGCCGGGAGATGACAAAAGCCTGGATGAGCACCTGCGCAGCCTTTTCAGTGAGAAAAGGCTGAATGTTGTAGAGGAGGAATCTGCAGGAGCGTGTCACAGATGCAATGTTTGCCGAGAACGACAGTTGGTCGTCCAGGGTCACACCCAGATTCTTTGCGGTCCGAGTAAGTGTCACCACAGCATCATCAATGGTGACAGCCAGGTCTCGGTGCGGACAGCCCTTTGCCGGGAAGAACACTAGCTCAGTCTTGTCCAGGTTGAGCTTTAGGTGGTGCATCGACATCCAATTTGAGATGTCTGCTAAGCACGCGGCAATGCGTGTGTCCACTTGCGTGTCTGAGGGGGGAAACGACAAGACCAGTTGGGTGTCGTCAGCATGGGAGTGGATAGCAGCACCAAGGGACGTTGTGTAGAGGGAGAAGAGAAGAGGACCCAGGACCGATCCTTGTGGAACCCCAATAATCAGTCGGCGTGGTTCTGACACAGACCCTCCCAGTGCCACCTGGTAGGAGCGACCCATCAGGTAGGATGCAAACAAGGCGAGAGCAGAGCCCAAGACACCCATCCCCTCAAGGGTGGAGAGGAGAATCTGGTGGTTCACAGTGTCAAATGCTGCAGACAGACATGGGTGGTTGATGCGAGCATCAGCCGGGGGGCCAGGGAAGGAGGATCGGATATCGTTGACCTTCTTGTCAAAGAAGTTGGCAAAATCATCCGGGAGAAGGGAGGAGCTGGGGGGAGGGGGAGGGGGATGGAGGAGCGAGGAAAAAGTATCAAACCGTTTTTTAGGGTTAGATGCTGCGCTTTGAATTTTGGAACAGTAAAATGCAGCTTTGGCGGATGAAGGCGACAAGGAGAAGTTTGACAGGAGCCCTTGAAGATGGAGAAGGTCCTCTGGGGTTTTTCCTTTCTTCCACCTGCGCTCCGCCTCTCTGAGGCTCCGCCTCTGCGTACGCACTGAGTGCAACCAGGGGGCACGTGGAGTTCGACGTGCAGACCCGGAGGTGAGGGGACAGAGAGTGTCCAGAGAGGAGGACAGGGTAGAGAGAAGAAGGTCAGTGGCAATATCAGGGGGTAGAACAAAGAACGAATCAGGAGGAGGGAGGGCAGAGTCAAGTCAAGTCAAGTTTATTGTCACTTCACAGTTTACACAAGTATAAAGCAGTGAGTGAAAATCTTATATGCAATACCCGACGACAGACAGAAGTTATAAAAATAAGATAAAATAGAATAAAAACAGAATAGAATGAAAGAAGTTAAAAAAAAGTACAAAACTGTATAAAATAAAAATGCAATTTATAAAATGCAATATATCGGCACAGAAAAAGAGCAATATGTATATATAAATCAATGTAATAAAATATAAATTGTTATATGCTATACGCCCTTGTTCAGCAGCCTGATGGCCTGACTGTGGAAGCTATCTCTGAGTCTATTTGTACGCGATTGATACTGCGGTCTCGCCTGCCTGAACAGAAGAGGAGAGATCGGCAGGGGTGAGTGTGCGGAGATTGCGACGGGACGTCACCATCTTGGTAGAGGGAGAGTGGGAGGGGGGGAAGGGAGGAAGAGAGAGAAGGACATGAAGAAGTGATCGGATAGATGGAGAGGAGTAACTGAAATGTTTACTGTATCACAGTGTCTGGTGAAGATGAGGTCCAGCTGGTTGCCGGCCTTGTGGGTCGGAGGAGAGGGGCGGCGGGAAAGGTCGAAGGAGGCGAGGAAGGAGAGAAGAGGGTCCAACTTCTCAGTCAAGATGTTGAAGTCGCCAAGAAGGATGAGGCCAGGACCATCATCAGGGAAGTGGGAGATCAGCATGTCAAGCTTCTCCAAGAAGTCACCAGCTGGGCCGGGTGGACGATAAACATCTGCAATAATGAGCTTAAATGGAAAACAAACAGGACAAACTGAACCTTATCAGTTCAGTCATTTCAGCAACCCACGCAGGCCTGTCCTCCTCTCGGCAGCTCCTCACAGCGGGTGGACCCCCACTTCGCCATTCCCAGCTGCTACACCCCACACATTCTCTCTCTCCACAGCCATCGCCATGGCTGCCTGCAAAGACTGTGGATGCAGCAGCTGTACCTGGACCCGCAAGTCAGCAGGGAGGAGGGCCCTCATGAATTGGTCCCGCGCCAGCTCACTCTGCACTCCGAGCGGCATGTGCGCATACGCCCGCCGTGTCAGGCTCTCCACGTCGTTAGCCAACGCCCGCAGCGCCTCCCCAGACTTCCTGCGGCGGTTACTCAGTTCATTTTGGAGCGTGAAACACTGTCCGAAACGCCTCTTCAGAGCCCTCGCCAATGCTTCATAACTGTGCCTGTCCTCAGGGCTAAGCAGTAGTAGGCATGACAGAGCCTCGTCTGTGAGGTACATAGCCAACTGTAGTGCTTTAGTCTCTATTGGCCATCCCCCGGCATGTGCTAACAGTTCAAACTGGGCATGGAAAGCCTCCCGTCTGACCTACCTAGCTCTTGGGTGTTCGGCTAACTCTGTGACCCCGCTAGACGAGCTCTGGTCAGGATAGACGTCTTTCGTCGGAAAAAAAATCCCACTTCTGTCTACTTTTATTTACTTAGTTATAGTAGAACGTTGCGCGCAGGTTTCAGAACACCGGTTGAATAACCAACTTTATTAACACACACACAAATCACGCAGGCACGCCGCAGGTTCAACGTCACACACCAGCCAGCCTTCCCCCTCTGCTCAGCCAATCACAGCCCCGCACATGACTACGCAGCTCTGTGGCTGAGAGACAGGGGACGGCTGACTGACACACACAGCAACCCATTACCGCGTCGCTACAATATGAAAAACGGATCGCTACGCATTAGGATTATGAACCCGTTAGGCCGTATAGGCCTTAATACAATTGCGCATATCATTGCTTCTCTCCACATTTCTCCATATAACATGTGTTGTCATTCCTCTAAATGACCACCAGAGAGCAGATATTTGCTGATGACGTAGGGGCCTAGCGCATTCTTTGATCTCGCCACAAACAGACATGTGAACCAAGCACAGCTGCTATTGTGTAAATAAGTCAATATTTGAACTATGTGAATTGGGCAACGGCCTGGTCTTCAATGCTTGTGTAGCCTATTGAAGCTCCGGGCTGGATCAGGGCCATGGACAGCACCATGGACAGCAGCTTTCTGTCTGTCGTTCAGAACCACAGACAGATCCACCTCTACGCGCTAAGAGCTGCTGTCGACGGAGGGGGAGAATCATTCTCTTTTAAATCTACAATTTTGAAGTCATACATTTAAAATGTAAAATGTTGCAATTAGCTTATACCCCTGACTGCAACATAACCATAACATCAAATACAACATACATTATTGATTTCTAGTTCCATGCACAATAAAAACACACCAACAACCAATATGAGAATGACTTTAACTTAAACTGATTCATGTCCTGTCCTTTGTTAGGACAATACACCTTACACAATACACCATACACCATACACCTTACACCTTACACCTTACACCATACACCTTACACCATACACCATACACCTTACACCTTACACCATACACCTTACACCATACACCTTACACCTTACACCATACACCTTACACCATACACCTTACACCATACACCTTACACCATACACCTTACACCATACACCATACACCTTACACCATACACCATACACCTTACACCTTACACCATACACCATACACCTTACACCATACACCTTACACCATACACCATACACCTTACACCATACACCTTACACCTTACACCTTACACCATACACCATACACCTTACACCATACACCATACACCATACACCATACACCTTACACCATACACCATACACCATACACCTTACACAATACACCATACACCATACACCATACACCATACAGCTTACAGCTTACACCTTACACAATACACCTTACACCATACACCATACACCATACACCTTACACCTTACACAATACACCTTACACCATACACCATACACCTTACACAATACACCTTACACAATACACAATACACCTTACACCTTACACCATACACCTTACACAATACACCTTACACAATACACCTTACACAATACACAATACACCATACACCTTACACCTTACACAATACACAATACACCTTACACAATACACCTTACACAATACACAATACACCATAGCGTCAGCCATGCAGCCGACACGCCAAATGCATTGAGTTAAAATGCAAATGGTGCTCGTAGCCGAGCGTGTTAAAAGGGTTGCGTCAGTGTGTGTGTGTGTGTGTGTGTGTGTGTGTGTGTGTGTGTGTGTGTGTGTGTGTGTGTGTGTGTGTGTGTGTGTGTGTGTGTGTGTGTGTGTGTGTGTGTGTGTGTGTGTGTGTGTGTGTGTGTGTGTGTGTGTGAATAATAGAGGTTTCTTTTCTGGGAATTCCTCAAAGTGGGGGAGGGGGAGGTTGATTCACTCCCTCTCCCCCACACACATGTCCATGTCGTCACCACACGCAGAAATATTCACCCGTTGACGATTATGCAATTCTGAAAATGGTGGATGCGTCTAATGGTGTAACCTGCGGGAGGCGGGTATCAATGAAGAGGCTAATAGACCAAAACTAAATTGGAGATTCAGATCTGGAGATGTGTGCGACGTCATAGTGTAGCGACGTGATCGGACCTGTGATCTCCAGGTTTAGGAATGACATAAATCACATAAATCCCAAAGGTCAGTAGCCTGTTATATATTAGATATCATACTGCATCGATTGAAATACAGGCCACGTGCTGGCCAAGAGAGGCCAGTAAATCACATCGTTTCCACGTGCATTATAGATCAATATATTATAACGAAGCCAAATGCAAGGTGGATCTCGGTCAAATAACTGAAATACATTACAATTACAATTACATAAATGTAATTTACATTTATGCAAATATCGAATTGTAGGAAAATGACACATGTCGTCCTATATAGGTTACTACATGAGGACCAATGAGTCCAATGAACACGTGGTCTGTTGGACGTCATGACCACGCCCCGCGGCACGAGCCCAGGACGGCGGCTGAACGTCGGGCTGCGTGACGTCTCCTGCGTGCTGTGGAAAGGGGCCGTCCCTATTGGTTGAGAGATGAAGTCGAAGGCCCGCCTCCCGCCTCGCCGTCACTCAGACCTCTCTCCTCTCCATCTCTAACGGACCGCAGGTGAGCCGTGAAGGAGCGACCTCTGTCCCAGGTAAGAGAGCTCTAACCCGTCCTGTTTAACGGTCATCACTCTATCGGCCGTTTGGCCGTCTGGCGTCGTCGTGATAACATAAAAAAATGGTGTTTAACCCGTTTAAAATAAGACCGACATTAACACGCTGCTAAACCACACACGTTACACATATGGTGGATTGAGATCGTATTTCTTTGGTGATGTGTATAATGACATGATGTAGTCGATATTTGTCATATTTTGACACGCAAATCACGGATCCAGTTAAATGAAGGAATCGAATCATACATTGCCGTATTAAGTCATTATATATATATTCTACTCTTTGCTCAATAATTCGATTTGGAAAGAAAAATGTCTGATATATCCTAACATGACCTCTAATGCTAGGATGGATGGAGGAGGCCATAGCCATGTGTGGTGTCATGTTATAATCTATATCAATACTGGTGTGTATAACATTTAGTACACATTCTCCTTCCCCCTCTATAATGCATTCCCCTCTATAATATATAGTATCTACCGTCCATAAAGGTCTCTGTGTCGATACATTCCCCTCTATAACATATCTTATCTTTGATCCATAAACGTCTCTGTGTCGATACATTCCCCTCTATAACATATCTTATCTTTGATCCATAAACGTCTCTGTGTCGATACATTCCCCTCTATAACATATCTTATCTTTGATCCATAAACGTCTCTGTGTCGATACATTCCCCTCTATAACATATCTTATCTTTGATCCATAAACGTCTCTGTGTCGATACATTCCCCTCTATAACATATCTTATCTTTGATCCATAAACGTCTCTGTGTCGATACATTCCCCTCTATAACATAGTATCTACGGTCCAAGGCCTTCTGTGTCATGTCGGAGCCTCAGAGATCGTCTCTCTCTCATTACGCGCCAGCAATAATTAATGAGCGCATTCACAATTAACCATTTCATTGAAATCTCTTTGCGTTGAATATTTCATGCACTGGCAAAGATGTGTAAAGAAGAAGGGGGGGGGGGGGTGTAGGTGTGTGTGTGGGGGGGGGGGGGTGTAGGTGTGTCTGGGGGGGGTGTAGGTGTGTGTGTGGGGGGGGGTGTAGGTGTGTGTGGGGGGGGGGGTGTAGGTGTGTCTGGGGGGGGGTGTAGGTGTGTGTGTGGGGGGGGGTGTAGGTGTGTGTGGGGGGGGGGGGTGTAGGTGTGTCTGGGGGGGGGTGTAGGTGTGTGTGTGGGGGGGGGGGGTGTAGGTGTGTGTGTGGGGGGGGGGGTGTAGGTGTGTCTGGGGGGGGTGTAGGTGTGTGTGTGGGGGGGGGGGTGTAGGTGTGTGTGGGGGGGGGTGTAGGTGTGTGTGGGGGGGGGGTGTAGGTGTGTCTGGGGGGGGGGGGGTGTAGGTGTGTCTGGGGGGGGTGTAGGTGTGTGTGTGGGGGGGGGGGGTGTAGGTGTGTCTGGGGGGGGTGTAGGTGTGTGTGGGGGGGGGGGGTGTAGGTGTGTGTGTGGGGGGGGGGGTGTAGGTGTGTGTGGGGGGGGTGTAGGTGTGTCTGGGGGGGGGTGTAGGTGTGTGTGTGGGGGGGGGGGTGTAGGTGTGTGTGGGGGGGGGGGGTGTAGGTGTGTCTGGGGGGGGGGGTGTAGGTGTGTCTGGGGGGGGTGTAGGTGTGTGTGTGGGGGGGGGGGGTGTAGGTGTGTCTGGGGGGGGGTGTAGGTGTGTCTGGGGGGGGTGTAGGTGTGTCTGGGGGGGGGTGTAGGTGTGTGTGTGGGGGGGGGGGGTGTAGGTGTGTGTGGGGGGGGGTGTAGGTGTGTGTGGGGGGGGGGTGTAGGTGTGTCTGGGGGGGGTGTAGGTGTGTGTGTGGGGGGGGGGGGTGTAGGTGTGTCTGGGGGGGGGGTGTAGGTGTGTCTGGGGGGGGTGTAGGTGTGTGTGTGGGGGGGGGGGTGTAGGTGTGTGTGGGGGGGGGGGTGTAGGTGTGTCTGGGGGGGGGTGTAGGTGTGTCTGGGGGGGGTGTAGGTGTGTGTGGGGGGGGGGGGGTGTAGGTGTGGTCTGGGGGGGGGGGTGTAGGTGTGTGTGGGGGGGGGGGGTGTAGGTGTGTGTGGGGGGGGGGGTGTAGGTGTGTCTGGGGGGGGGTGTAGGTGTGTGTGGGGGGGGGGGTGTAGGTGTGTCTGGGGGGGGGTGTAGGTGTGTGTGGGGGGGGGGTGTAGGTGTGTCTGGGGGGGGGGGGTGTAGGTGTGTCTGGGGGGGGGTGTAGGTGTGTGTGTGGGGGGGGGGGTGTAGGTGTGTCTGGGGGGGGTGTAGGTGTGTGTGTGGGGGGGGGGGTGTAGGTGTGTGTGTGGGGGGGGGGGTGTAGGTGTGTGTGGGGGGGGGTGTAGGTGTGTCTGGGGGGGGGTGTAGGTGTGTGTGTGGGGGGGGGGTGTAGGTGTGTGTGGGGGGGGGGGGTGTAGGTGTGTCTGGGGGGGGGGGTGTAGGTGTGTCTGGGGGGGGTGTAGGTGTGTGTGTGGGGGGGGGGGTGTAGGTGTGTCTGGGGGGGGTGTAGGTGTGTCTGGGGGGGGGTGTAGGTGTGTCTGGGGGGGGGGTGTAGGTGTGTGTGGGGGGGGGGGGTGTAGGTGTGTGTGGGGGGGGGTGTAGGTGTGTGTGGGGGGGGGTGTAGGTGTGTCTGGGGGGGGTGTAGGTGTGTGTGTGGGGGGGGGGGTGTAGGTGTGTCTGGGGGGGGGTGTAGGTGTGTGTGGGGGGGGGGGGTGTAGGTGTGTCTGGGGGGGGTGTAGGTGTGTCTGGGGGGGGGGGGGTGTAGGTGTGTCTGGGGGGGGGTGGGGTGTGGGGGGGTGTAGGTGTGTCTGGGGGGGGGGGGTGTAGGTGTGTCTGGGGGGGGGGGGGGTGTAGGTGTGTCTGGGGGGGGGGGGTGTAGGTGTGTCTGGGGGGGGGGGTGTAGGTGTGTCTGGGGGGGGTGTAGGTGTGTCTGGGGGGGGGGGGGGGGGTGTAGGTGTGTCTGGGGGGGGTGTAGGTGTGTCTGGGGGGGGGTGTAGGTGTGTCTGGGGGGGGTGTAGGTGTGTCTGGGGGGGGGGGGGGGTGTAGGTGTGTCTGGGGGGGGTGTAGGTGTGTCTGGGGGGGGTGTAGGTGTGTCTGGGGGGGTGTAGGTGTGTCTGGGGGGGGGGGGGGGTGTAGGTGTGTCTGGGGGGGGTGTAGGTGTGTCTGGGGGGGGGTGTAGGTGTGTCTGGGGGGGGGGGGTGTAGGTGTGTCTGGGGGGGGGGGGGGGTGTAGGTGTGTCTGGGGGGGGGGGGGGGTGTCGCGTGACTCCAAAGCGGGTTTCACTACCAGTCCTGGAGCGTAATGGTTGAATTGCTAGTAACACAACTCACCAGAGGGGGCGCTGTTTCGTCCACCGTCATAATGTCCCAGTGACAGGTATATACAAACCGGTATACCGGTATATACAGGTATATACCGGTATTTACAGGTACATATCGGTATATACCGCCACGCACTGGAGAAAGCGAGGCAAGCGTATATTGAATGAACGTTCAATCCACACTCTCAGCTCTGACAGCAGACGAGGAGATCCCCCCAAACAATCTGTGGCGGTGGCTAAAATAATAAAGAACCGTTTCTCCACAGAAACTCTCCAAGATGGATGTATTTATGAAGGGGTTGTCTAAAGCTAAGGAGGGCATGGCTGTGGCCGCAGAGAAGACCAAAGAAGGCGTTGCTGTGGCCGCAGAGAAGACCAAGGAAGGAGTCATGTTCGTAGGTAAGATGGAGTCCAACTTACTGTGCATCTTCAGCTGATAGCATGGAGATGTTTGATGATGATTTACTATCTAGCATCGCTATGGCTCCATCGTTGGTGGTTCCTGTTCTTGACTGGCTGCCAGTGATTCATGTAATATATTTATATCATATATTTGATATAAATAAAGTATAGGTGGATTTAAAATTGTGAAATTGAACAACCCCCTAAATGTTTTGGATTATTTTCCATAGCTTTCTTGCTTTTGAAGACAAATGTACGTGATGTGTTATGTTAATAAACATTATTCATCATTGAGCTTAGTCACCCATGGAGGTCAGTAATCTAAATCTAAATCTAAATCTAATACTAGCCTATCGAATGAATAAACCACCATTTTGTTCTCAGATCATCATAATGATAATAACCATATTAGCAACAGTAGATAGTAATAACAGATGCATGTTCCTCCTACACATCAAGGGATGACGTGTAGGGGGAACATAAGAGGTTAGGAGCCATTTTCTTCACCTTCGCCCCTCTACATCTCTCTCTCTCTCTCTCTCTCTCTCTCTCTCTCTCTCTCTCTCTCTCTCTCTCTCTCTCTCTCTCTCTCTCTCTCTCTCTCTCTCTCTCTCTCTCTCTCTCTCTCTCTCTCTCTCTCTCTCTCTGGATAGTTAGAGGACTGGGTCGAGGCAGCGTCTCTAACGGTGTGTCAGTGAACTGGGTCGAGGCAGCCTCTCTAGCGGTGTGTCAGTGAACTGGGGCGAGGCAGCCTCTCTAGCGGTGTGTCAGTGAACTGGGGCGAGGCAGCCTCTCTAGCGGTGTGTCAGTGAACTGGGTCGAGGCAGCCTCTCTAGCGGTGTGTCAGTGAACTGGGGCGAGGCAGCCTCTCTAACGGTGTGTCAGTGAACTGGGGCGAGGCAGCCTCTCTAGCGGTGTGTCAGTGAACTGGGTCGAGGCAGCCTCTCTAGCGGTGTGTCAGTGAACTGGGTCGAGGCAGCCTCTCTAGCGGTGTGTCAGTGAACTGGGGCGAGGCAGCCTCTCTAGCGGTGTGTCAGTGAACTGGGGCGAGGCAGCCTCTCTAGCGGTGTGTCAGTGAACTGAGGCGAGGCAGCCTCTCTAGCGGTGTGTCAGTGAACTGGGGCGAGGCAGCCTCTCTAACGGTGTGTCAGTGAACTGGGGCGAGGCAGCCTCTCTAACGGTGTGTCAGTGAACTGGGGCGAGGCAGCCTCTCTAGCGGTGTGTCAGTGAACTGAGGCGAGGCAGCCTCTCTAGCGGTGTGTCAGTGAACTGGGGCGAGGCAGCCTCTCTAGCGGTGTGTCAGTGAACTGGGGCGAGGCAGCCTCTCTAGCGGTGTGTCAGTGAACTGAGGCGAGGCAGCCTCTCTAGCGGTGTGTCAGTGAACTGGGGCGAGGCAGCCTCTCTAGCGGTGTGTCAGTGAACTGGGGCGAGGCAGCCTCTCTAGCGGTGTGTCAGTGAACTGAGGCCCAGCGCCCCTCACACCACCCTTCTGCCGTAGACCTAAGATTATAACAAGATAAGGTAACAAGGTAAGAGTGGACAGCACTGGGCTACCGGGCACTCCTACTCAATAACTAAACAACAAGCACCCCAACTACAAACTCATAGGTGCTTCTTCAGTGTTATGCAACACACACACACACACACACAGTATAATGTTCTTTGCCGTTAATAGTTTGGTGAAATTGCAACATATGTCCTATTTACTATTTCTTCATTAAGCAGACACTGATTATCCAAAGCTAATTAGTATGTGTTACTCAATGGTTGAATCTTAAGGCTGTTAAACAGAGGTCATAAAAAGCATGAACAAGTGATAGCATATTGTGTATGAAATGCATGCATGGATAGGCGGCAATTCACTTGGTTGTGATGTCTCCTTGTAGTTCCAGTCCATTAACATTTAGTCATCAAGCCTTCACTTCTTCCCTTCCTAACACACATGCGCATACAAGAATACACAGACACACGCACACACGCGCGCACACAATGTATTTTCCATTGTGTTTGGTGCCGTGATGATTGGTGTTCATTTCAACACTGTCTAACCCAGCCGTCTGGAGGGACCGGGATCCCCATGAGCCAACTCGGGGCGGCAGTCTAGCTCAGGAGGTAGAGCGGTCGCCTCACAACCGGAAGGTTGCTGGTTCGATCCCCGGCTCCTCCTAGCAAAAACTGTCGAGGTGTCCTTGAGGAAGACCCTAACCCTAACTGCTCCCTCTGTATGAATAGCTGCCCACTGCTCCTAATACTAGGATGGGTTAAATGCAGAGAAACACGCTTCACTGTATGTCTTCATGTATGTGACCAATAAAGAGGATTCAATCCTCACAATTAGTTTGTTGTTGTTGTATCTCACTCAACAGCCATGACATGTGTAGTCCTGTGTCTCCCTCACTCCCACACTGGCTGGGTCTCATCCAGGTCTCAAGCTGCCATTTAGATCTCCGGGTGGGAGAGAGAGAGGGAGTGGTGGAGGGGAGGGGCCTGTAGCTCTCTGCCTCCTGCTTGTTGATTGGCTGGAAGGTCTGTGGAGGAGGGGCGGGAGCGCCATCATAGGCCTACACCACCCCGCCCCCCACACCTCCACCACCACCCCCCCGGCCCCCCACACCACCCACGTTACACATACATTCATAGCTTTGCAGTTGGAGTATTACATTATTCCGTATTCCGTATTCCATTAGCACTACGCCATCTACGGCTACAGGAGAGACATGGCTGCCACCTTCATTTTAGCCTATTTATATCGTAAGACAATACTGAGTATAGAGTTCCATATCGACAGCCTAGCTACCAGGCACGTGCTGTGTGTGTGTGTGTGTGTGTGTGTGTGTGCAGTGCACTTCAACGCTCCCCAGAGGTTAACACACAGCAATCCTGTGACAACCCTGGATTAGGGCTGAGCTCACTCCACGCTAAAGAGGAGGAGGAGGAGGAGGAGGGTTGTGTAATCAGGACCAGTGGGGCCTTGAGTGCTCAAGGAGTTCACCAGTATCTGACCTCAGTGATATTGGTTCGAAGGTCAGAGAGAGAGTGAGAGAGAGAGTAAGGGTGTCGTAGTGGATATGCTCTCTAGCCCAGAGGACACTCTCTCTCTCTCTCTCTCTCTCTCTCTCTCTCTCTCTCTCTCCACGTGGTAATATACAGGCCTGTGATCGATGACAATGGGACAGCTTTCCAGAGCATTGAAGGAGAATAGAGCAAGCCAGCGGGAATCAATAGCTGGGAAATGTGAACTGTCCACTCTGAAAGCCACAGAAGCGGTCGGAGAATAGGAAGACCTCGGAAGAAGAAGAATTGCTGAGGCTTCTTTGCATTGTGATGTTTCTTCTTTGCATCGTGATGTTTCTGTCGCAAATTACGATTACAGTTACTAGCCATTAATGCTTCATATTACAGTATTTTGCTTGCATTTTACAATATACAGTAAATATACAGTATATACAAAATGTATATACACAAAGTGCAGCTTTGTGAAATTGTCAAACATTGTCATCAAAACCTTAGCCACTGTGTTATATTTACAAGCTGTTTGACTAATTGTATATACATATTGATAAGGATTTTCTGACGGCGCTTACATGTTCGCTGACATGTTCGCTGATTAACTTCTGAGAGATATACTGACTCTGAGCAAGGAACAGGCTTTTACACCTAATCACACAGTTTTACTTTTTTTTTTCGTACTGTTTTGCAAATGTTAACGGTGACTCGAGAAATGTGCCAAAGCGACTGAGAAAAACTGGGCAACGACATAACAATGAAGTCGCCTGGTAGAAGGTGCACTCTGAGCAGCTATGCAGGCGCTCTTTAACACTTTATCGCTATGTTAATGCTGTATGCGTTGTTCATTCAGGCATATGTTTTGCAATGTATTCTGCTGATGTGTGTGTCCTTTATTTATCTCACATCAGGTTCCAAAGCTAAGGACAGCGTTGGCTCAGGTGAGTTTCCTGCTGACCGAGGACTGGGTGATACGGTGGAATCACACATCAAAATGACATCGCATTGAACTGCGTTTTAATGCAGGATTATGTGTGATGGTTCTTGTTAAACAATGGACACCTCATTTGGACCTCAGTTTTTAAACCAAATGTACTTCTTATCAATGTTCTTATCAAGGTAAACAACAGAAGTTGTCAATATCCCGATCGTCATATCAGCACAATATGATTCCACTCAAATCCCATAAACAATAATATTGAATTATTGTCCAGCCCTGACCATACCCTGTCTATCTATGGAGGAGTCTCTTTAAAGACATTTAGATATATTTAGATACTAGATGATTAAGAAATACAAGTTCAGTCAGAAGCCAGGCGTGAGCCAATCCTCATATGTTTGCATGTGTGTGTGTGTGTGTGTGTGTGTGTGTGTGTGTGTGTGTGTGTGTGTGTGTGTGTGTGTGGTGTGGTGTGTGTGTGTGTGTGTGTGTGTGTGTGTGTGTGTGTGTGTGTGTGTGTGTGTGTGTGTGTCCATACAGTGGCTGAGAAGACCACTGGAGCAATGGGCAACATTGCAGCAGCCACTGGGCTGGTGAAGAAGGACCAGTTCCCCACAGACATGAACGTACGTACTGAATCTCTCCGGGTTCTCTACTCTTCTACGCTTCTTCACACCATAGTGAACCCCAATGAAGCTGAATGGAACGTACCAATGAAGCTCAATGGAATGTACCAATGGAGCTCAATGGAATGTACCAATGAAGCTCAATGTAAACAGTGCAGATGAAAACCCTATTGACAATAAGGGTCACCAGTAAGTGAATGGAACTATAGATCAAATAAATGAATACAATAAATAGCATACAGACAAAGGGGGTGGTAAAACAGGGAGGAGCTCTGCATCCAGTGAGAGAGACAGACAGACAGAGAGACAGATTGACTGACTGACAGAGAGACAGACAGACAGAGAGAGAGAGACAGACTGACTGACAGAGAGAGAGACAGACAGACAGAGAGAGAGACAGACTGACTGACTGACAGAGAGACAGACAGAGAGAGAGAGAGACAGACAGACAGAGAGAGAGAGGGGCAGCCGGCCAGAAGGTGTCCATGTCCAGGTGACTTGTAATGACCTACCCATGGCGCCCTACCGGAGCAGCCGTCTGTCCTCAGTCCTCTGACCTCAACCAACGTCTTTTATTACCGGCTCCAAATCTCTCTGTCTCCCAGGCTCTCTGTCTCTCTGTCTCCCAGGCTCTCTGTCTCCCAGGCTCTCTGTCTCTCTGTCTCCCAGGCTCTCTGTCTCCCAGGCTCTCTGTCTCTCTGTCTCCCAGGCTCTCTGTCTCCCAGGCTCTCTGTCTCCAGGCTCTCTGTCTCTCTGCCTCCGCCCACCGACAACAACACCCGGCGGAGTCTGGTGGCAGGAAACTGGAGGAAGGGACAGCGAGGCGGGTTGAAGGGCTGAAAGGTTTTAATTATAGATAAACAGGCTTCCAACCGAAATATCGGCACACTTTGTTTCAGTCGGTCGAGAGCGTATATATAACACTTAGCTTCAACCCGCCGTCGTAAAGCTTTCACTGAGCCCAGAGACAAACTGCCATTTGTTAAGCCGTTTTGTTTCTTCCTCTCCCTTCTCACTCCAAAGCGAATCTTGTGACGTTGCGGACTCACTCCCCTCACCCCTAGACCCCTGTTCACCCTTTCAGCAGACACAGTAATCTAGTAAATCTCTGACCACCCGGACTAATAGGCTTGGTTCAGGTTCTTCCCTGTAGAAGTACAGGAAGAACCTGTCTTCTGCTGTTTGCTCTTTAGTGAAATTCAATTGGAACCTATAGATAGACAGACCCAATTGAGTCACTTCAATAGAGTGAAAAGGGCAAGCCCAAGCTTTGAGCCCTAAAAATATGCTACCTATGATGGTCTAAAAATATACCTGGTCCGGTATGCCATTAAGATTAACCCTGGGGTCACTGGTCATTTGCATTTGTGTCGGTGGGCAGAAATGCACACGCCTTTCTGTTCTTCTTGACCTAATTAACGTGATTAGCGCAGGGTTTAAAAATAAATGTGTGCCAAACTAGCTAGTCTTGTTATCGGGGCTCTGTAGTACTAGGGCCTGAGCACAGAGACAGAGTAACCCTCTTAGGAACATACTTTCAGATCATTTCCATTTGTACACAAGCTTTTGTGTATATAACGTTCTCTTCAATTGGATGATTTCCAAAAGTCTATGTTGGTATCTGTAATACTCTCTCTCTCTCTCTCTCTCTCTCTCTCTCTCTCTCTCTCTCTCTCTCTCTCTCTCTCTCTCTCTCTCTCCTCTCTCTCTCTCTCTCTCTCTCTCTCTCTCTCTGGAGGATGTATTATATATTCGTGTTGTATGTGTTGAATTGCCAATGATCTATGCGTAAATGTATGCATCGTTAAAAAATTCTCTCTATATATTTTTATAATACTCTCCCTCTCTCAAACCATTTTGGTTTGGCTTGGATTATATCTGTTGAATTGCCCATGATTTCTGTTGATGATAATAAAAATAAAGGTCACTCTCCCCATCCCCCTCTTTCCCATCCCCCTCTTTTCTCTCTCTCTCTCTCTCTCTCTCTCTCTCTCTCTCTCTCTCTCTCTCTCTCTCTCTCTCTCTCTCTCTCTCTCTCTCTCTCTCTCTCTCTCTCTCTCTCTCTCTCTCTCCACCCCCCGCATGTCTCTCGGCCCATGCTCCTCTGCTCCTTCCATATGTCAGCCTGAGGAGTACGGCCAGGAGGCCACGGAGGGCCAGGGGGAGGGGATGCTAGAGCCAGAAGGACAGACGTACGGCCAGAGCCAGCAGGTAAGAGAGGACCAGGAAACCACAAAGCTCTGGTATCTGTCTGTATACGCTCCTCCAGAGAGAGAGAGAGAGAGAGAGAGAGAGAGAGAGAGAGAGAGAGAGAGAGAGAGAGAGAGAGAGACTCAGCTGATCCCTCTCGCTCTCTCTGAAGTGATGCTTCTAGGTGAGAGCTGAGTGTTGGGTGCTATGTGGGAGGTATTGTATAGTTAGCATTGCGTGTGTATTAATTTCCCTCGGGATTAATAAAGTAATCTGTATCTGTATCTGTATCTGTATCTGTATTTGCCCGTTTGCGTTGAGGCAGCCTGTGAATCAAAAGACCAGAAGCATTTTTTTATCGACTTCCTTGAGACAAATCATTGATTAAACCCTAACAACAAATCATCCAAACACAACATTGATGAATGAATAGCAGGCATCAAATGGTTGAAGTGGGATGCAATCATTTTAATAGTGATGATCATTTTTGGAATTTTCATATAATGTAATTTGCTTGATTTCGAGATGGTGAAGATATTTCTAGAAAAAATTAAATGCTAATGTGATTTCCACCCGGTGCCTCAGTGTGGCGCTATGTGTGTGTGGCAGATTCCTGGGAGGCTGCAAGCGTTTGTTTGCGTCCTCATCCATGTCCCTCCTGCATCTCCTCCCCTCCCCCAGCCCATCCTCATCCATGTCCCTCCTGCATCTCCTCCCCTCCCCCAGCCCATCCTCATCCATGTCCCTCCTGCATCTCCTCCCCTCCCCCAGCCCATCCTCATCCATGTCCCTCCTGCATCTCCTCCCCTCCCCCAGCCCATCCTCATCCATGTCCCTCCTGCATCTCCTCCCCTCCCCCAGCCCATCCTCATCCATGTCCCTCCTGCATCTCCTCCCCTCCCCCAGCCCATCCTCATCCATGTCCCTCCTGCATCTCCTCCCCTCCCCCAGCCCGTCCTTTGTGTGTGTGTGTGTGTGTGTGTGTGTGTGTGTGTGTGTGTGGAGGAGGAAAAGGAGGATGGTCTGTGAGGAGGGAGCCTGCTGTGCGCATAGGTGGTGAAAATGTGCTCGCTCCGTGTCCTTGAAACCGGTGCGAGCTTTTGCTGCCCTCTACAGGTCATAGGGGTGAACTGAACTGAACCAGCGGAAAGAGTGACGTCATTATCTATAGGGGAGAGATTTATGGCTTACGCAGAAATACATTTGATCTGACCTATGGGATATTGCTTTATTATATGCATTATATTATATTATATTTGATTATTTCTCATTATATTATAGGTTTTCATTTTTTTTTTGATAATCTTAAAAGTATATTCTGTGTATGTATGGCCTGTGTACTTTCCTCCTCTTAGTTGTGTGTTTGTGTTTCCTCAGGGGAGCCAGGACTATGAACCAGAAGCATAAAAACGTCTTTCAAAGCCACCAACACAACCAGCAGCACAATGCATATTTCCCACAATAATAACAAACACACTTCGACTAAGCTTCCCAACAACAATAAAAATTAAAATAATAATAATAATAATAATAATATTTATAATAATAACAATAACAATAATAAAAACCTAGAATAAAATCCAAGCATTCCCACCAGAATATTTATAGAAAAAACGTTCTTCCTTCCACAGACCAATCTTTTAATATTAAATATTGTAAATGTCATGTTGTGATATTAAAGTGATGTTATGGGTGTTTAGTTGAGACGTAGAACCGCCCCCTGCCGCTCCCATTCCATTGACTCCCTCCCAACGGAATGGGTCCGGTCCCTGGGGGTTGTGACTGTGTGTATCTTTATTTAGAAAAACATGTGCAATAGATGTATTCGTCACCAAGATGAAAAATATTAACAATGAAAAATAATCCATATCCTCTCTTAACTGTGTTTTAAACTGCCTGTTTGTTGGGTTTTTTCTCTCTTTTTTCCCTATTACTTTATTTAAGTTATTTATTTCAACGTTTTTTGAAGTAAGAGTTTTATACATCTTTATAGTTATACTCGTGAATCATTCCAGTAAGTTATCTGTTAGAGAAATGGACAAAAATACATATTTGTGTGTGCGTGTGTGGTGTGTGTGTGTGTGTGTTTGTGTGTTCTGAAGATTTTTAAGTCAATATATTATGTCTGGAAATCATAAGAATATGTGCTTTAAACTACAGGACGTGTCAACAGAACGATGTGGTGTCAAGCCAGACAAACAAATCCTCTGTAAATAAAAAAAGAGAAAAAAATCACCTTGTTGTTGAGTTCTGCTTAAAGTGACCATTTGCTCAAGGGCAACCTGTTCAATTATCGGGGTTTTTCCATAAAAGTTTTCATATAAGCAAAATGAGTGAACAATACATGGACCTACACGAACACAAGCATGTAATGAAATAGCTTCTAAGCCAAATCCAAGGTCAAAAGTACAGGACAGGAATGTGTTATTGAAGTACAATGAATGATAGCATTGTGTAGCATCGTGTGTAAGCACAATCTGGTTTTTGTTCGTACTGGTGGGAGTTTGGGCCGTGATTGATTGGTGATGACAACAACACCATTAGAATCCGCTGACGGTGGCCTTGGCAGGGAGCCGTCACACCACGGACACCAGATCGAATGCCCTCTCCGGTCAGCCTTTTGTTCTGGTGATCCGGAACGTTTAGAATGTGCGCAGACCGGGTGTCATCGGGAGGAGGGTAGGGGTATAAACCCCCGTCCCCGTCGTCTCTTCAGAACCGGGTTTGCACGCCAGACCACAAGTGGGAGACAACAACGATGGCCTCCTTTAAGAAGTCCTTGGAGGGCCTGAAAAGCACCAGTCAATCAGCAGCAAAAGGAGTCACAGAGACCGCAGGTATCGTGTTGGAAACAATGGATATCCGTCACTTGTATTATTTGTATTACTATCGTTGTGTTTATAGTGTAGGGTACACCTAATGTGTTCCAATAATTAGCAGAACACTTTTTGAAGGGACATGTCATCGAAGGTGAGGAGGTGATGGAGGTGATGGTCGATGACCGTGAAAGGGAAACATGGCTTTATGTTCTTTTACAGTCCAAGCAGCTCAGGGGGTTGTGCAGCAGGTGGCAGAGTCCTCCAAGGAAACAACCGACCTAGGTACAACACGCACACACAAACACACACACAAACACACACACAAACACACACACACAAACACACCCGACAATATGCTGAAAATAATACACTTATAAACGAAGAACAGTTGTTCTTTGTTGAAGGTCTGTAATGCTGAAGGTCTGTACGCCCATTTAGATGAGTTATATGATTCACTGTCTAATAATCGAATGCTTTACTCGTCCGGAAGAGGCACAAGAGGCCAGCAAACAAGCCCAGGAGACCATAGGGACAGCTGCGGACAAAGCCTCAGACACCATCAAGGTCTTTGGACAGAAGCTGGAGACCAAATGAATGATGAATGGATTGTAAAGTGATGCGTGTGTGTCAACACGGTTGGGAAGAAAATGCATTCAGAGACAGACAGACAGACAGATAGATGAATATATATATACAGACAGACAAACAGATAGATAGATAGATAGATAGATAGATAGATAGATAGATAGATAGATAGATAGATAGATAGATAGATAGATAGATAGATAGATAGATAGATAGATAGATAGATAGATAGATAGATAGATAGATAGATAGGTATAGATTGACAGCCAGATAGATAGACAGATAGATAGATAGATAGATAGATAGATAGATAGATAGATAGGTATAGATTGACAGCCAGATAGATAGACAGATAGATATACCTTTTGTTCTTTTACTTTTTGTGCTTTTGCAATGTAAGTGTAGGTTTTCCATGCCAATAGAGCCCTTTACATCTTTAATCTATAGACAGACAGACAGCATAGTATATAACATATACTGTATATTTAAGTCCCCTATTGTGTAACATGAATGTGAATGAATACAAATATAATTTCAAAATGAATGTTATCGCGCGTCTCTGTGTTAGTAAGCGGTCGGCTGGAGATGGACGGGCTGCTTATCAACCATCATGATCCCCACACCGAGGAGGGACCTTCGGCAGCCCGATGGCTCCTGATAACAATGTGATGGGAGCTGTTTACCTTTAACACCACCCCCGCCCCCCCGCCCCGCCTTGCATCACACTAGTGATGGGAATTCCGGCTCTTTCGGCTCCCAAACGGCTCTTATATTTTACCACATATACCTTTTATAATTCAATCAAATTTAGCCCTATTTTGACTAATTATTTGTGTACACATATATCACTTACATTATTCAATACATCCTTTGTACTGAAGTATTCAAAAGTAAAAATTAAAATTTGCCTTTGTGTTTGCACAATTGTTAAAATGCAGCCAAATGCTGCTTCTTTTCCTACTTTCACTCATCTTACATTCAGTCACTGCATGTACGTGGAGCTTGCGGGTGCGAGCCGGCTCCCGTCGTTCACTTAAAAGAGCCGGCTCTTTGAGTTGGCTCGTTCGCGACCGACACATCACTACATCACACTACGAGTTGCTATGGCAACAGTACTGTGCCAGGGATTGGGTCGGGGCGTTTGAATGAACGGAGAGAAGGATTCTTCTGTCGGTACTCCAGCGTTAACCTGTCTATACGGGGATGGAAAAGAGGGCATATTCAATGGCGGCATAAATAAATATACCCGCAGCATGCGTCTGCTTTGTAGTAGAACGTGGTCAGATAAGCCTACTGAAGAAAAGCTCGAGTGCTGTGTGTGTGTGTGTGTGTGTGTGTGTGTGTGTGTGTGTGTGTGTGTGTGTGTGTGTGTGTGTGTGTGTGTGTGTGTGTGTGTGTGTGTGTGTGTGTGTGTGTGTGTGTGTGTGTGTGCGTGTGTGTGTGTGCGTGTGTGTGTGCGCGTGTGCGTGTGTGTGCATCTAGTGCGTCTGTGTGTGTGCGTGTGTGTGCATCTAGTGCGTCTGTGTGTGTGTGTGTGTGTGTGTGTGTGTGTGTGTGTGTGTGTGTGTGTGTGTGTGTGTGTGTGTGTGTGTGTGTGTGTGTGTGTGTGTGTGTGTGTGTGTGTGTGAAGAGGTGGTGTGTGTTTGTGAGTGGGCGGTATTGAGAAAAGGGTGTTTTTTTTGAGAACTGATGTGTGTGGGAGTAAGATATGTGCTAGCTCCTTCTAAGAGTTGCGTAGATTTCCCTATACTAGCCCAGCAGACAGAAACACTGACACCAAGAACAGTAATTTCATTAATACGTTCCTTAAAAAAATCGATCTATCTATTATGCAAAACTGCATACATGTTTAACAAGATATTTTTGAGTTAGACTACCATGGTAGTGATCACATGTATCACATATATTTGCTTTTATATCTAACTAGGAACGAGTATTGTCTTTTAAATTGAATGTCCTTCAGTGTTTTTCCAGAGAAAACCCTTCATATAAAGACTCTGTAGTCTCTCATTGCAGCTGTAATAGCCTTCTTTTCATTTATTTCAATACAGTTGAGGTGTGGAATTCACAGGTTAGAACCCTCTGCCTGCAGTCATCATTGGACTATAGGAACCTGAACCTAATTGCTATGATTTGCCTATGATTGGATGGCAGAAGAGAGAGATGTTGTCATTACATTACCACTCACTGCCAGAAACCCCACCGTGGTTTCCAGGGAAACTGGAAATCTGAAGGCTTCCATAGACACAGCCACATGCAGCCAAAGGCTTGCCTAAGATAGATTATTCTAGAGACAAAACCTGTAGCCACTGCCATCAGGACCGGCCATCTACAGGAGGCGATACATGGCCATCTACAGGAGGCGATACATGGCCGGGTGTCTTTTGTTGAACAGGAGGATTTTCTGATTTATTTTTTGCTCTTAAATCGTCTGGGGAAAGAAGAAGGAAAAACAATGAAGAGACTGAAGCCAGGCTTTCAGTGTTGAGGTATGTCCCTCACTCGTTGCAATGCACCTCATTGTGCCATGGTAGTACTCATGTATACTATGTTATGTTATTACTGTTATGAACGTGTGTACTGTTATGATCTGGTATACAGCTGTGACGTACGAGCTAATGTCATGATGCATGCATGTGGTGATTTTGTAATGGGTAGTGTCACAATCATTAATTATACCTTATCTTTTGAATTCAATTCAATCACAGAATCACTGTAGACCTAAATATGATATCAACTTATTATTCATATTAATAATATTAATATTGTTATTATTGTGATTATTATTATTTATATATTTTTATGATTATTTGTACTATTATTATTATTATTATTATCAATATTATTATAGAATATTAGGAGGCATCCGCTATTTAATTTAAGAATCCACATCCAATGTTCAGTCGTAGAAATAGTAGATATATTATCATATTATATCATATTATTATATTATCATATCATATACGATCAATATCAACAACATGGCCCATTGACCGTCACTCAGAGGGGACTCATTACGCGCTTGTCATAGGTGGGATTCCATAGTCATGTGCATGCAAAACAAACACGAGAGTCACTGTCGCCGCGCTCTGCAGGTCTCGTGTCGGTGGGCTTTTGTGCAGCGAGAGAATGGGCAGCGTCGAGGACGAGAAGGAAAGTCCCGTAAAAGACTGTCAGCGCCGCCACGGAGAGGCTGAGGACGGAGAGGCTGAGGACGGAGAGGCTGAGGACGGAGGGCGTCCGGGCGGAGCAGGCGCTCTCGCCGGCCCAGAGCTGTCTCCCGCTACCCACGCCAGCCAGAGATCGGCAAGCCGAGAGGACGGCAAGCCAGGCGTCCAAAAGGTGAACATCAAGGAGGAGGAGGAGGAGGACGAGGAGGAAGCCGCTGAAGACCGCGCTCTCTCGGGAGACAGCGTTGTTGTTGTTGTTTCTGTGGAGGATCCCGCCTCCCTGTTCCGCCTTGTTGTCAACAACTGTCCCCAGAATGAAAGCGTCCCACCGGAAGCGCCGCCGGATGCCGACCCTCCCGGCCCGGACGACCCGTCGAAGGCAAATAAAGCGACAACATCTGCTCGGTCGGACACATCATCCTCTTGTGATCCAACCGATGGCGAATCCGGAAATGAAACTCAGGGAGGACGGTCTGCAGATGAAGCCCTCGCTAAGAACCAAACCACAGCAGAGGAGAAACCAGAGGGAGGAGGAGGAGGAGGAGGAGGAGTGGAGATGCCTGCGTCACTGGCACTGGACCCTCCCGTCCCGCGGTCCCCGGCACCTCCAGGGCTGCAGCACATGCGCACCCAGGTGAGCCTGGAGGTGGTGCAGTGCCACTCTGTGGCCTGCAGCCCAATGACGCCTCCCGGGGGGGAACACACCTTTGTTTTCCCCGTGGCGGCACCGCCCGGCGATGGCCAGATGCAGACGGGACACCAGGTGGAGTTCCGCTCCGTGGCTACGGCGCCCATGACCCCCACCGCCTTGTCGTTCCAGGACACCGTTGAAGGAAAGTTGGGGCGGGCGGAAGGGGAAGTGAGAATGGCCGTTGGGGGTCCCGTCGCAGGAGTAGTTTCGGTGGAACGATGTATCAAACCAAACGCCCTCCCTGAACTCCCCTCGACTCGGTTAGTTAGTTTACAAGCAACCGTCGAGGAGCACCAACCGCCCTGTAGGCCGCCAACTCAGAGGTTCGGGAGCATGGACCAAGACATCACGATCCTAGTGACGCAGCACGACAGCACCACGGAGTCGCAGGACGAGGAGAAAGAAGAGGAGGCCCAGGCATCGCTTAGCGCCATCGCTGGGCCACAGACGGTAAAGACCGAGGAAGATGAAGACCACAGAGGCAATAAGGCTAACAGGAAAACCGTGGGGAAGGAGATGGGAAAGGAAGGTACTGAGGGACAGGTGACAGCTGACAGCCACCCTGAGAAGACACGTGACACTGAATGTGCGGCGAACAAATCCATACATCTTCAACAAATCAAAATGCTAATTGAGGGCCCCTCTATCATTTTTCGTGAAAAAGATCACCCAGGCCATAACAAGAAGTCAAAGTCTATGATTGGAGGATTCAAGGAAGAGGCATGTCTTGGCGAGGACCTCGCCAAAGAGGTCATCAAAGAAGCTCCCTCCGGTTGCCACAACATGTACACCCAGGTCAGCCTGGAGGTGGTCCAGTGTCAGTCGGCAGCTACCAGCCCCATGACCCCTCCTGAGGGTGACAATGCCTTTGTCTTCCCACCCCCTAGCGGGAGGCCTCAGGCCGCGGCACCGCAGGTAGAATACCGTTCCATCGCCACGGCGCCCATGACCCCCATCGCGCCGGTTGCTCCGGTAGGTTTTCCCCCCATTGGGATGGAAGAGCACGCAGAGGAGAAGACACCGGAGGAGAACAAGGGGAAAGGCAGCGCCATGGCAATCGTGGCAGGTGTGCATGAGAAGGGAGATTCCTCGGTGATGGGGATGCTCAAGGAGGGAAAAGTCAGTGGTAGGATGGGAGAAGAGGGGAAGGCCGGTGACATGGCGGGAGAAGAGGAAAGAGCTGAAAATAGCAAGGAAGATGGCGAGGAGCCAGTGCAGGAAGTGAGCTGGGACGAGAAAGGCATGACCTGGGAGGTGTACGGGGCGGTGGTGGAGGTGGCGGTGCTAGGCTCGGCCATCCAGAAGCACCTGGAGAAGCAGGTGAAGAAGCAGAAGCAGCCGCCTCCGCCCTCACCGCCTCCGGTCAGCCCCTCAGCTGCACCGCACCCCTGCCCCTCGCCCACCACCACCGCCACCGCCACCGCCGCCACCACCGCCGCCACCACCACTACTATCACCACCACCGACCCTAGCCAGGTGAGCTCCGGTAAGGGCCGGGCGGGGAGGAGAGGGGACCGGGGCGGGAAGGAGGGCCGGCGCCGCAGGAACCCCTTTCGTCTGCTGCTGCACAACATGCAACAGCCCCGCTGCTGCTCCAGAGCCCATAGTGCCGAGTGAGAGAGAGAGAGAGAGAGAGAGAGAGAGAGAGAGAGAGAGAGAGAGAGAGAGAGAGAGAGAGAGAGAGAGAGAGAGAGAGAGAGAGAGAGAGAGAGAGAGAGAGAGAGAGAGAGAGAGAGAGAGATCCAGGCTAGCAGAAGGCTAGCAGTCACATTACAGGCTTGGACCATTTATTTAACTTGGAGAAGTACAGAAAGTATCAAAATGGACCAAACAGCCCACTGCATCCTTCTGTCCACAGTGGATGGTGTGGTCGTCCTCCTGGTCATGTGATCAGTCTCTCTGTGGGCCATGAGGGACAACCGGCCTTATAGGACAACTACAAAAGCACAGACACATTTTATACACAATCTGCTATATTAACTATAATGAGCCATACGGGATTGATTTTGCATTGGGGATTTTTCTCTTCAAATTAAGATTTGTTTATTAAAGATTTGAGTTTGTAAATGTTATAACAGCTGTAACAAAAAGTCCCTAACTAGCCCCCAACAGAAGCAATGTCCCAGTATCACTCAGCTTTTCAAATCTGGATATTTTTATTGTTGTTAAAAAAACAAATACATTTAGCACCTTTTCATTGTGTACATTAGTTTGTGTTCATCGTTAATTTGATGTAAAGCTACGTGGCAACCAGGAGTGATCACAATGACCTGTGATTAATGAGTGATGGGACGTGAAGAATTGTTTATTTTCAAGACACTGTAGTTAATGAGGATGAGATTAGGATGGATAAGAGATTAGAATTGCATGGGTTTAGGAGCCATCAAAAGTGCTCCAAAGTCACTTGAATGAATGTGAATGAGAAAAATCCCTTCCATTCAAAGTGTTTGAATGCAAGTCTTTAATTCTGTATATAATTTTGCCACAATATTTACGCTTATACACGCTTTGGAACTGTATACCTTGTATTGGGAATGTTTTTGCAAACATACTTACGGAAGATGTGGTCATCATCGTGTTTAAGAGAAGTTAATAATGAGTTAAATCTTTTGATTAGTGATTCAGTTGTAAATTGTGCAACGGCAGTGAGTCAATGTGTTGACTTTATTGGTTATTAATGTCCAGAACAATCAGCTTCACATCACACCAGGCTAATTAAAACACAAGCAATACATAATTATAATCCAGTACAGGATGCAGTGAACCTTATCTGGACAGTAGTAAAGTGTAATGCTGTTGTAATACATGTTATATTTCAGTTTAATTATATCTTTCGCCATAGTAAATGATTTGTGTGTGGAATACTTTGTAGCTGAATATCCTTTAGTCATATGGTGTTGGAGAGAAATATTCATCTTTTTCCCAGTTTTTATTTATAGTTCTCCTTCAAGAATTGTGTTGATTGCAGCAAAATACATTGTCAAAACAGAAGGCACAAAAGGCAAATGTATATTTGAAAAAACATTTTAAATCATGTACTAAGTAGAATAAAGTGATCACATGTTGTTTGCATTCCTAAGGCCTTTTCTTTAAAATGATGGAGTGTTTAACACATCATACATTGCATGGTACAATTAATACTCAAAATGATTTATGGGCCACGTCCATTATGTAAAGTTGATTCCTACCTGTTATTTCATTCCTCTCTTGACTATTTAAATGCATTGAAAGAACAAATGCGTTATAAATCCAGAAATTCAACATGTCAATGTAAAAAAAGATGATTATTTTTTACAATTTTATTTCATCATTATTGTAAATTATTGTTCTTCCTCCTCTTCTTCTTTATATAATATTATCATATTGTTTATTATATAAAATACAACAAAAGTGAGGCTGTGGCTAGTGCAGTTCATAGCTCCGGGCGAGTAAGTCTTACAGGTCTGTTACAGGTCACAGGTCAGTTACAGGTCACAGGTCTGTTACATATCACAGGTCTGTTACATATCACAGGTCTGTTACATGTCACAGGTCTGTTACAGGTCACAGGTCTGTTACAGGTCACAGGTCAGTTACAGGTATGTTACAGGTCACAGGTCTGTTACATGTCACAGGTCTGTTACAGGTCTGTTACAGGTCAGTTACATGTCACAGGTCTGTTACATGTCACAGGTCTGTTACAGGTCACAGGTCAGTTACAGGTCTGTTACAGGTCTGTTACAGGTCACAGCTCTGTTACAGGTCACAGGTCAGTTACAGGTCTGTTACAGGTCTGTTACAGGTCACAGGTCTGTTACATGTCACAGGTCTGTTACAGGTATGTTACAGGTCTGTTACAGGTCAGTTACATGTCACAGGTCTGTTACATGTCACAGGTCTGTTACAGGTCACAGGTCAGTTACAGGTCTGTTACAGGTCTGTTACAGGTCACAGGTCAGTTACATGTCACAGGTCTGTTACAGGTCACAGGTCTGTTACAGGTCACAGGTCTGTCACAGGTCAGTTACAGGTCAGTTAGGGGTCACTTACAGGTCTGTAACAGGTTGATTACAGGCTACAGGTCTGTTACAGTTCAGTTAGGGGTCAGTTACATGTCTGTTACAGGTCACAGGTCAGTTAAGTCACAGGTCAGTGACAGGTCAGTTTCTTGAATCTTGAAGTTAGGGGTCAGTTACAGGTCTGTTACAGGTATGATACAGGTCTGTTACAGGTTGGTTACAGGATACTGGTCTGTTACAGGTTGGTTACAGGCTACAGGTCGGTTACAGTTCAGTTAGGGGTTGGTTACAGGTCTGTTACAGGTATGATACAGGTCTGTTACAGGTTGATTACAGGCTACAGGTCGGTTACAGTTCAGTTAGGGGTCAGTTACAGGTCTGTTACAGGTATGATACAGGTCTGTTACAGGTTGATTACAGGATACAGGTCTGTTACAGGTTGGTTACAGGCTACAGGTCGGTTACAGGTTACAGGTCGGTTACAGGTCTGTTACAGGTTGGTTACAGTTTACAGATCTGTGGTGCTGAATGCAGGGTTGGTGAAACCTATCTGGGAGCTACCAGTATTTTGTTTGTTGGCCCGCTGGGCCAGTGCTGCCCCCAGAGGCTCAATGTGGATTGACTCCTCATCCTCCTCCTGGATTACCTGTTCAAACCAGAATGGACACACATAAATATAAATGAATTGAATGAAGAACTACTTATCCAACATCAATAATTCATTATTGGTTCTATGTGGAAATATTGATGACACATATTCCAGATAAGACTCACCATCATCGTCCTATCCATCTCTGAGTGCAGGCTCATGCCGTCATCAAAGGAATTAACACTTAAAATGAAATCACACACACACAAATCATAAAAGACATGGATGCAATTCCAGTATCAGCCCATCCTTAAATTTGACCTCAGACCTCACAGCCGGTTGACGGTAACAACGGGCAATTCCTTGTTCCAATGTAGATATCACGCCAAAGATAAGTCATCATCATAAAATGTTCCATTGGCACTAATCCCAGTCCAGAGATAACAGGTACAAAGGTTGACATTCTCACATCATTCTCAGCCACTATGCTGAGAGCAAGTGTAACAGGACAGGTATAGCAGGGGGACAGGTGTAACAGGACAGGTGTAGCAGGGGGACAGGTGTAACAGGACAGGTGTAATAGGACAGGTGTAGCAGGACAGATGTAACAGGACAGGTGTAGCTGGGGGACAGGTGTAACAGGACAGGTGTAGCAGGGGAACATGTGTAACAGGACAGGTGTAGCAGGACAGGTGTAGCAGTGGGACAGGTGTAACAGGACAGGTGTAGAAGGGAGACAGGTGTAACAGGACAGGTGTAGCAGGGGGACATGTGTAACAGGACAGGTGTAGAAGGGAGACAGGTGTAACAGGACAGGTGTAGAAGGGAGACAGGTGTAACAGGACAGGTGTAGCAGGGGGACATGTGTAACAGGACAGGTGTAGCAGTGGGACAGGTGTAGCAGGGGGACATGTGTAACAGGACAGGTGTAATAAGACAGGTGTAACAGGACAGGTGTAGCAGGGGGACAGGTGTAACAGGACAGGTGTAACAGGACAGGTGTAGCAGGGGGACAGGTGTAACAGGACAGGTGTAGCAGGACAGGTGTAACAGTGGGACAGGTGTAGCAGGGGGACAGGTGTAACAGGACAGGTGTAGAAGGGGGACAGGTGGAACAGGACCGGTGTAACAGGACAGGTGTAGCAGGACAGGTGTAGCAGGGGGACAGGTGTAGCAGTGGGACAGGTGTAACAGGACAGGTGTAGCAGGGGGACAGGTGTAACAGGACAGGTGTAACAGGACAGGTGTAGCAGGACAGGTGTAGCAGGGGGACAGGTGTAGCAGTGGGACAGGTGTAGAAAGGAGACATGTGTAACAGGACAGGTGTAGCAGGGGGACATGTGTAACAGGACAGGTGTAGCAGGGGGACAGGTGTAACAGGACAGGTGTAACAGGGCAGGTGTAGCAGGGGGACAGGTGTAACAGGACAGGTGTAGCAGGGGGACAGGTGTAACAGGACAGGTGTAGTAGGGGGAAAGGTGTAACAGGACAGGTGTAACAGGACAGGTGTAGAAGGGGGACATGTGTAACAGGACAGGTGTTACAGGACAGGTGTAGCAGGACAGGCGTAGCAGGGGGACAGGTGTAGCAGTGGGACAGGTGTAACAGGACAGGTGTAGCAGGGAGACAGGTGTAACAGGACAGGTGCAGCAGGGGGACAGGTGTAACAGGACAGGTGTAGAAGGGGGACATGTGTAACAGGACAGGTGTAGCAGGGGGACAGGTGTAACAGGACAGGTGTAGAAGGGGGACATGTGTAACAGGACAGGTGTAGCAGGGGGACAGGTGTAACAGGACAGTGAAGGATCACTAAGACACGGTTACCTGTCTCTGTCCACGGTAGAGTTCTCCTCGTCGAAGCCGAGGTCTGTGTCGATTTTCAGGTTGAGCACAGGGTTAGCTCTGTGATCGAATCAGGAGCACACACACAACACAACACAGATCAATAAACGGCCGACCAGTAGACGCAGGCCATAACTGACATCACTTCAACGTTAGGACCAAGCTCTCACCCCTCCATGGTGTACTTGTTGGTTCCCGGGACGACGGGACCTCCGTGGTTGTCTGTGGCCTCCATTTTGGTCGACTTCATGGCCTTCGCTGCCTTCAGCTTA
Organism: Muraenolepis orangiensis; assembly: GCA_027704905.1. Taxonomy (NCBI): domain Eukaryota; kingdom Metazoa; phylum Chordata; class Actinopteri; order Gadiformes; family Muraenolepididae; genus Muraenolepis; species Muraenolepis orangiensis. The sequence continues at coordinate 35,439 of JANIIK010007706.1, forward strand.
GTCCGGTAGCTAGGCAAACAACACACGCTTTCAAACTGCCTGTCTGTCTGTCTGTTTGTCTGACAGTATTATATCTGTGATCTGTAGTGTTTTCTTGTCGTTATTGTCAATTTATTACTCACACACGCACACAGATAATTCGAGAACAACACAACATATAAAGAAAATACTATTTGGTGTAGCAGTCAGCAAAACATAATACAATACAGTGCTTCTATGTGATGACACAAGTCATGATACAGGACCATCTTGTATGGTTGAAATAAGATGTGTTCATATTCACAATGTGCATCTTCCTCACACGGTAAAGACCTTTACCTTCTGCGGGTGCAGACCAGGGAGGTGGTGAGGACGGTCAGGACGATGATCAGACCCCCCACCAGGCCCAGCAGCACGTACCTCACAGTGTCAGGGGGGTCTGGGGGGGGGGACACGGTGCCCTGGAGAGAGAGAGAGAGAGAGAGAGAGAGAGAGAGAGAGAGAGAGAGAGAGAGAGAGAGAGAGAGAGAGAGAGAGAGAGAGAGAGAGAGAGAGAGAGAGAGAGAGAGAGAGAGAGAGACACGTAAAATAGTTGACACCACACCCTCTTAAGAGCTACAAACCAACCAACAATTAAATAGGATATGAATACAGTCTCACTCACAATGTAGGTGAGACCGTATTGTCTCAGTGTGAGGTAATATTCTGGCTCTGAGAGCATTCTTTCCACCGCATCAGAAGGAATGGCAGTGCCGTTGTGGTACACAAAATATAAATCCATCAGAGTGTCGCCTGGAGCCCTGGAGGAAAACAACGCACACGTTAAATCAACATAAGTGTAGTTGAGGTGTAAAACGGGTATGTAGTAGTATTGATCTAACGTCAGCAATGATGGGGGGTTTCTATATCGTCATAGTGCGTGTGGCTCCCCCTGGTGGATACATTCAAACACCAGGAAGTCTCACTGTCTTTTCGTTCATAAACCAGTTCAGGGAATAAAGGAGGATTACCTGGAGTCTTCCGTATCTGGCTTGACAGAAACGACATAAACAGCAGCTTTGGTTGCAGCAGTAAGGGCCCTGTGAAAACATTCAACAGAAAACCTGCTTTGAATTGTCCCTCAAAATGGTTCTTAAAAAATCCATGAACAAAATAAAAGAGAACTTACAGAGTGATACTTCTTTGGTTCTTCGTTACTTCTGCCAGCGGCGATTCAAATCGGAGTTGAATTTTAAACGATTTGTCAACAATAAAAATCTAAAAAAACATAAAAAGAGAGCAGGAGCTTTTCAAAACCAGACTAGAGTCAGGACAACACCGTATTGATATGATATATAATATAATATATAATATATATAATAATGAAACATCATTCAGGCTCCATTATCTTCAATTCAATGAGGTGAACACATTTCCAGCAGTCAGAAGCAGGTCCCCTTCACCTCAAGTTCAGAGGTCGTGGAGAGACCACCTCCGTCTGTTGCTGTCACGGTCACCAGATACTTCCCCTTCTGGTTGCTGTTGAGCTCTTCAATAGATCTGCGCATTAAAAAACAAAAACACACACACACTCTCAACAAGACCCAGCCTAATGGACCAGATCCTTTATAGAGTGGTTACCAACTGGAATTAGTGGTAACTCACTGAATGATTCCCACATAAAGGCCCCTCTGTTGCGTGGTGACGGCCTCGAAGATGGTCCTTGTAGGGCTTATCTGAGAGTTGGTGTCCTGGAATTTCACTTCAGTCACTTGAAACTGTATAACTTTATTTATTCCAGTGTCGTGGTCCGTAGCCTGTTGGAAGAGTAGGTGCACATTGGACACAGTCCCTCAGGATGTCCGGGCCCTCTGGTAGCATGCAGTGAGGGAGTGGGTGTGGCCTACTCACGGTCACGCCTGCCACGGATGTTCCCATGCTAGCGGTCTCTGACACGAGTACTAAAGAAGACCAACGCAGCATATATTAGTCTCACACTATTGGTCTCATCTCATCGTGCCTGCCTATCAATATGAGGCTATGCAAAGCAAGAATTGCGTACTTTGTCTTAAACCCAATGCATTTCAAGATTTGGAGTGAAAGACGGCACTAAACAATGATGATTCTGAAAGATGGGTGCAAGTTCAATCAGAACCGACACGCGGAGAACCCACCGAAGACAGCGTCTGAGTGAAGGAACTCCGGGGCATTGTCATTGATGTCCACAATGTTAACCACCATTACCGCTGAAATTGAAAAAAGTGCAGTGTATTATGAGCATATGGGCCGGGGGTTTGGGGATATTATCAAGTCTACATGACTATGTGTAATATGTTTTAACATGGAATTATTCATATAACATATTATATAACTTTATAGCCACAGTTCCCATGTGGCTGTGGGCTGCTTTAATATGGGCAGTGAATGTAAGTGAATACATTGTACACTGTCCAGCCGTATCTGCTGGTAAGCATCACACAAAGAGATTTGAGGTGGGGCAACGCATCCTCACCCGAGCTGGAGCTGTCGTTCTCTCCCTTTTCCGTGAACTCGTCCACCACCTGTGCCGTGACCAGCACCTGGTCACACTCCTCATAGTCCAGCGTGGCCTCCGGGTTGACAGTGACCGCTCCTTCGTTGTCCATGAGCATCCAGTTGCAGCTTTTTAAGGTCCCGTTGCAGCGGCACTCACAGGACTCCAGATGGTAGACCAAGGAGTGGTTTCCGTCCTTGTCCAGTGCCAAGAACTGGCCCGAAACCCCGGTCACTGTGCTGTTCTCCTGCACATGCATGGGACCACTGGGCTGGAACACTGGCCTCTCATCGTTGACGTCCAGCACTTCGATATTCACCGCTGCCCCCGCTTTGCTCTGCGACAGATCCTCTGCCTCTACCCACAGTGTGAATCGGTTGGGAAGCTGTTCGTAGTCCAGCACGATGTCCGGGTCCACTGTGATGTTTGCCCCGTACCCGGCATCGTACTTGAAGGTGCGGATGATGAAGTTGCCAAAGCTCCCGTTGAGGATGCTGAAGGAGATACGGTTGAAGTTGATGTCCTGGTCCAAGTCCACCGCCTGGACAGAGCCCACAAATGCACCTGATAGGACCAACAAAACAGGGCCATGTTTGTCGACGTTTATTAACGTTTTGTTTCATTTTCTCAGCATGAAATACTTTAGTACTTCACTGCATACTTGGGAAATGGCTGCCAGCACGCTTACCTTTTGCCCCTTCCTTGACAGAAAAGTTATACGAAGCCCTGCTGAATATGGGCTGATTGTCATTGGTGTCCTGAAACAAACGTCACGACAACGCAAAGCCTGATTATGAAGGACACTGTCCATCACACGTAGCCGACTCTGTGGCGAACTCACCGGCAGCGTGACTCTGTACTCACCTCTACGTGGATGATCACACGCACCAAGGACATCAGAGCAGGCTCACCCTGGTCGGTAGCAGTTACTGTCAACTCAATCCGGCCCTGCATCTCGGGGTCTATGGCCTCTCTGTCCAGCCCGTGGCTGTTCTTCAACAGGCCAGTGTTGGGGTCGATTGTGAGGTTCATACTGTAAGGGCTGGGCACGATGGCAAACACTATTTTGGAGTTTTCTGTCTCTGGCTCATCTGCATCTGTAGCCTGTGCTCAAAGTGATCAGAGACAGCTGAGTGAGACGTACCAAAAGGAAAACATGCGTTGAATATACACTTAGATTTGGTACGAACCCCTATTTGAAGTTCCAACTGCTTGCCCTCTTGAACCGACACGGTATAGGACTCTTTGTTGAAGACGGGTGGTTGGTCATTGATGTCAGTCAGTCTGATCTTTAGTATCGTGGTGCCAGTGTTGTTGTGGGTGTCCTTGGCTTGCAGCGTTGCCGAGTACAGAGACGTGACCTCGCGGTCGATCAGTCTGCTGTTGGCCACAAAAACGATGCCCTCATGCAGCATTACGCCAAAATATTCCCCTCTGAAACATAGGCAGATGAAAAGCAGACCGGGAAGATGAATAACCATGGCCAGCATTGACCATTGTCAATCACTGTTGGTTGGTTCCAATGAAATGAGGAAGTGGCTCCGTGTTCACAGTCGGCACACAATATTATATGAGCATGAGAGGTTATAAAGTTGAGGTTTACGATCCAGAAACCCAAAGGGATTTCTAAATGGCTCACATGCTCTCTGGAAGCAGCCTGTAGGTGAGCTGGTCTTGGTCCATCATGTCTAAATCATTTGCCTGAGACGAAGACCAAAAACGACTATCAAACGATTTAAAGGCATTTGGACTTCACAGAAATCTTTGACTATTGACATATGCACGTAATTTCTGTATATATATGTAGAAAATAAAACAAATTAAATATGAAATATGTGCTCTGGCATGATTGGAAAGGAGTGATTCTAGGTGAGCTTGTGTTTTACTGTAGGGACCTACCGTAATGTTAGCCACTTGAGTGCCATTAGCACTGTGCTCGGCCACTTTGAGCGTGTACGTCCCAGAGGGGAAGGTGGGGCTGTTGTCATTGATGTCCAGGATCTTAATGGTGACCGTAGCCGTAGAGCGCATTGTGTCGTTCTTCAGGTCTATGGCGATCACCTGGCCCATGTCAACCCCCCCCAACATAACATTACATTACATAACATAACATTGTCACCACTATATATTAGTGTAGTCATTCTTTACTGGACTTACTGGGGTCATTTCCGTTACTGCACTGTTCTGCAGGGATCTGTACTTTAATTATTATTTATGATGCTGCTACCATTTACTTCATGTTGCTGCACTACTGTCACTTTAAAATGCTTTTCGTACCATCCGCCATATGTATACATCATCCATTAGACATTGTACTGTTCTTATTGTCGTTGTTTTCTATTGTGTATAGTATTGTTATAGTATAGTGTTGTTTATAGTATCTAGTATCTAGTGTTGTTTATAGTATAGTATTGTATAGTATAGTATACTGTGGTGAGTGTAGTTTAGTAATGGTATTGTATTATTATTATATATATGTAGTATTGTTATTTGAATTCAGAATGCGGAGTCTATGGGGAGTAAGCATTCCATTCTACTTGTTACACATGGCAAAAAAAGAATGTTGAATCGTGTATCTTGAACTCAAATATACCCCACCCAATACCTCCACTGCATTCATATTTGATTCATCAACAAGGCTTTATCTTTTTGGATGAATGTTTGAATTGTTTGTTGTGTATTATTATGACTTGACTTCCATGACTGCAGCGTGATTCAGACGACTGATGATAAGAGACCAGTCGGGTCCAAAGGGTGGGAAGTGTTCTCCCTCCACCCACGGGCTGGGACATGCGTGCCCTCGTTTCCAGCGATTCGGAGTCTCTCCACGAGTCCATGACTCACACTACACCCCCCATAACCACGCTGTAGAAGTCAGGCGTCATGTGTCGTTGGCAGTCCCGTCAACTCACCACAGTTGAGACTTTGTAGCGCATCTCACCTGAACAACCATTTCCTCTTTCCTCTCAAAGTCAATTAGCTGGGGGTCGAGGATCATAAGTTGGACTTCGCTTCGTGACGCTGCGATGGAAGGAATCACGCGAAACGCACCCATATCCACTCCGGCCACTTTCAGTTGAATTTGTGCATCCTGAAAATGATAGAAATGAAAAGGAAACACGAGAAATTATTTCAACACTGAATCGTGTCTGACGCTTGGCAGTTGTAAAAGTGTGTTGTTGTTTTCTTTAAGTTGGACCTGATCAGGGTCTTCCACTGTCATGTTGATCTGAAGGGTCCCTGCCAAGTCTTCAGAGATTTCTGCTCTGAATTGGCTGGCTGCTATACACTCGCTGGGTCCACAGCTATAGAACAAGGGCGTGTTGTCGTTGACGTCGATGATGGATATCTGCACGTCTGCAGTGGCCACAGCTTTCTCCCCGTGTATGTTGAGCTGGGTCTCAGTTGCCTGTAATACACAATAGAACATAGCAGATTACCAAAATAGAATGTATTCTAATTAAAACATTCACCTAAACTTCCGGTTCTTGATCAATGGACTACGAACACAAATGAATAACCCCCCCCCCCCCCACACACACACACACACACACACACACACACACTCACACACTCACACACTCACACATCGTTGGATCGTTTGGACTATTGGACTATTGGACTTCAAATGTATTTTATGAATGAATAACAGGAAAGACAATTTGCTAAAATAAATATGACATGACTTGACAGTCATCCTACCTTGACAGTTAGTATAACACTACCACCCACGGTTTCCCGGTCAATAACTGACTTGACAGAAATGGCCCCTGTCGTTTCTGAGATGTGGAAGAGGTTTGGGTGGATTGAGCCCGCTGACTCTAAGAGAAGACAGCGTTACATCACATTCCTCATCCATTCCATTCCATTGCGACGTGATTTCAACACAGTGCTGTCACGCATCCTGGTGGATGCTGCTCACCTATGCTGTAGATGATGACGTCGTGGACCCCCGTGTCTGGGTCCAGGGCGGTCACAGTCAGCACTGTGGTCCCCTGGTGAGAGGACACAACCTGATCACTTGAATATTGGGTAGAATGCTGGAGTTGTGTGATGACGTGAGTAACAACATTATGCTGTATATGCTGTACAACACATGTGCAGATTTCAATCCAATGACAATTGTGTGATTCTGTGGCTTTCCAGTGGATCTACATTACATGACATGCAGTTGTTGTTCTTGGTTTGAGTGTACTTCAGTATCTTTTGAGTATCATTCCGATGATACTGTGTCCACTCCCTTGTGTGGAGTCAGAACTGTGGAGTGTGTGTGGTTTATGACCCGAGTCAGACTGATTAAACTATGGGGCTGGGTGAGGCTGAATACCTGTGGGCCATCACCACACACGCTTGGGAAGAGCCCTGACATGTCCAAGTTTAAAGGGCCCCTATTATACCCCCAGGTGTCTTATCTATCCGTCATACATCTGGGTGGACACTCCCAGGTGATGTCACATGGTCAATGACCATTTTAGTAGTCACATGACCATTTTAAAATGGCCTGCAACGTCTGCCCTGTAACATCTGCTCTGCCTGTAACATTGGCCAACTATCAAATAAATATAGATATATATATATCTATATTTATATATCAATGTGTTGCGTGTCGGAGGAGCCCAGCAAAGCCCCTTCAGTGTCTTGCAGCAGGCTCAACTCACTCACCACTGGGGAGCCTTCTTCCACACTTGCTATGTACGGAAGCAATAGGAACCTGGGATCAAGGTCTGCCACGTCATCCACTGTAATTAAGGCGTATGTGACACTGGACAGGGTTACGGGACCACCCCACGAGGGACCTCCCTCGTCCTGCCATGGCATACAACAGATGATGTTGGATGTGCTACACATTGTACAGAGGGCTGGAACTACTACTATTGGACAACGCATTACAAAATGTCAAATGTCATATAAGCAAAATACTTACAGACGCATTTATCTTTATCCGGTAGAAGGTGCTCAATGAATTGTAGTTTAGACTTTGGTTTAGTTTGAACTGCCCGGTATGATAGTCAAGGGTAAAGAGTGGTCGTCCTTGACGAGGAATAACCTGGAAATGACCATTGAAAAATTGTGATTCAATACACATTTCATGTCAAATTGCCATTTCTATTATAGATCATTTTTTGTATTGGCCAACTAACTTCATCAATTTTGTATTTCACAGAGCCGGCAAGCCCAATGTCATCATCAGTTGCCGATACGGTGAATAGAATGGTGTCCATGGTCGTATTCTAGATATTGGAAGGACAATTTTAAAAAGAGCAAAATCGATTGTTTCCATTTGAAGGTCCATTTAAAGTCGTTCTGCGGTCATATGACATTATAAATGGTGATTAGAAACATCGCAAGGTCATATTTATGAAACTACTCTCCAATTTTTCACCAGTTAATATATCTGGGAATGGTGGGATTGTACTATTCACTTACCTGTTTCTTCATTTGTTTCGTGGTAAATACATAATAAAGAAATCCACACATGTTTGTATGATATGAGGTTTCCCACTTACCTCGGCGACGTCCACATTGTATGGAGCATTCCGAAATATGGGATAGTTGTCATTGGCATCTAAAAGTATTACATTTAGTTCTTTAACAGCCTAAAAATCAAATAAAAACATGGATAAGCATTCAGGCTTTTATGAATACAATGCGATAATAATAATTTGCGATATAAAGGATTTGTTTTACCCGATTACGACCATCAGAAACCTCCATGTCAACTGTAAACGTGTTAATGGTATGGACGTTCTTAAGGAGAACCAAAACAAAAAATAATGACATTTTTTTTCTAATGTAATGACAATGAAACCATGTTTTATAGTGTTTCAAAAAAGTGTTTCACTAATGTAAGACTTCTGTCCCCCCTCCTCACCTCTCTGTCCATCGAGGACCTGATGCTGACCTCTCCGCTGCTCGGGTTCACGGTGAAGAAGCGGCTGTTAATTCCACTCAGTGCATATGCCAGCTTGTCCTTAGGGTCTCGATCCGTTGCATTTATAGTGAACGCATATGTGCCTTTGAAAGCGACATGAACAGCACAACTCATTGTGAAACTGGTTGTTGTTTGCATGCAAAAAAAAGCAAAGCACTTATATATATTATATATGATACGCACCTTCCGGAATGTCCTCACGCAACTCTACAAATGTAGTACTGATTACAGGCGTGGTGTTCGCTGCAGGAGAATTTCAAAGAAAGTATTAATTTGTTAGAATCCACACGGATGGTCCCATTGGCTGATTCATCCCAAAAGAAGGACTCACCATTAGTTAAAGAGATTACAGCAGTGAGAAGCAGGAGGCCGGCGACCCGAGCCCACCCCATGCTGACCTGAGACAGAGACATGGGGAACAGGTTCTTTACGGGCCTACTTAAACTGTATATATTTTAACAAAAGGCTATGTAGCGATGTATTAACATTTGCTATAATTGCTTGTCTCTGTAATTCTTCAATACTGCTCACAAAAGTAAACGTTTAGTCATAAAGTTAATCATAGACTAAATTGAATATCCTGAAAATATCAAATGTAATTACAATAATAAAACAACAATAAAAGCCTGTCGCGAGTGTACCCTCCAGTCAGTGAAGGTCTACAGGGTTTAGTACATGTTGGAATGCATGTCCAATGTGGGCCAAATTACATAACAATCACATTCTAAACATATGTAAACGTCATACATTCCACCATTCTAAACGCTAACACAACTTCATCTTAAATTCACCTGCCATTCAACTCCGCACAAAAAGAGAAAGCATTAACTGGCAAAGGCATAACAACTGAACACGACAATTTGCAATGATAAAAACGAAATGTTTACCAGTTTTTTCGGGCCAAATACTTCTTATTATATCAGAGAGTAACAAGACAAGAGAGGCCTACCAGATGCTGTTCTCACACTGCTTCTTAAGCACTGGTCTAGAGTGGACCTTTGTCTGTTGCTGTGACACCCTGATGACCCTCTCCCAGCTGTAAATAGGAATGATTAACACACACAAGATACACCCAGCCAATAACAGAGCACTAAACCTTCCCCCTGTGTTGTTGTGTGCGCCTGTGTGTGTGTGTGTGTGTGTGTGTGTGTGTGTGTGTGTGTGTGTGTGTGTGTGTGTGTGTGTGTGTGTGTGTGTGTGTGTGTGTGTGTGTGTGTGTGTGTGTGTGTGTGTGTGTGTGTGTGAAAACAGTGGGTAAACAGATGATCTAATGCCATAAAAAGTCCAAGTGCCGGACACAGCGTAAGTCCCAATCCACATGTAACTGTTGCAGTGTATTTCTTTCCTTTCACGGTCCTGTATGCCTGACTGGACATTTGAGGGAAGCCACAAAAGACAACAGGATCCCCACTGTTAGCAAGGGGCAAAAAAGCTGGAAGCACGTGAAAAACCAAAGGATGGTGTCTGGGTCTAAAAGGCAATGGTGTTTAATAGTAGACACTTGTCTGGTGCCTTGTGAGTATGATGAACATGATAATATGAGGTGATCACTTGGTCTGCTATGTGTGTTCAAGCAGACACACGCTGTGGGCTTCAAACAGAGTGGGTTCCCCTCATTAATGAGCTTTTCCCTTACAGATACACACACACACACACACACACACACACACACACACACACACACACACACACACACACACACACACACACACACACACACACACACACACACACACACACACACACACACACACACACATTCAGACACACACATCCCTCTGTCTCTGGTCTGTTCTCGTTATGAAAGGGCTGTAAACAGAGACTTGTGTTTCTCCATTCCCGTCCTCCATGGATCTGCCTCTGAATATAGAAGCCCAGAGAATAAACAACACACACAAAAGTTGGTTAATTAGTAAAAAGACGAGGAAATACCACAATCCCAATCTAAATTCCCCCAATTGAAGGAACACTTTTTAGACGAAGATAGATTAGATTAGATTCTAATGTATTGTCATTTCACAGCACAAGTACAGTACAGATACAATTATTTGGCATCTAACCAGAGTGAAAATATATAATTGACAGTTTACAGTTGCTAAAAGATGGTCTACTAGGTATAAAAACAGTTATAAGATTACTTATAGAGTATGTGTGGGATAAGAGCATAATAATAGGTATATATATATATATATACAGGTAAGTAAGTATAAGTATTTAACAGGGGTATGCAATTATGAAAAGCAGGATAAATATATATACATTTATATACAGCAGGTAGTGAGCAGGGATATGCAGTTATGAAAAGCAATTATGAAATTATAAAATTATAAAATATATACGGCAGGTACAATGAAAATGTACACATTTACAGGTATATTACCAATAAATATGTAGACTATAGGTAGAGGTAGGTAGGTGATACAGTGCAAGGCAGTCGAAGACATTGATGGTGATGTATTATTATTATAGGGTATGTGACAACAAAACTAAAAAACTAAAAAGCTCAACTAAACTCAACTTAAATATGTAATTGTGGTTGTATTGCCATTGTTACTATATAATTAAAGTTAAAGTTTATATAAAAGTTATCTTAATTAAAATAAAAATATATAAATTATTTGTATTACCGTCTATACACTATAATAAACAGTCAATTATTTTCAATAAACGAGTAGTTAATGATAAATAGTTTATAGTGAAGTCATTCTAGCGGCGTGCTGACACCAATGCTTTCAATACAAATGGGTCTCCTCGTGCTACCCGAATTATACGTGCACGTAATCTGTCCATTACGGTAAAAATGGCAGAATAGAGTGCGCTCCTAAGATCCGTAGACATGGCGGTAATGGGAAACGTCAATACAAAAACGCTAAAAGAACGCTGTGGCTGCATTGACCTGCATGAGAGAATATACGATAAAACCACAATCCGCTATAATGTATAACCATACCACTCCAACGTAAGTACCTGTTCCACACTAAGTGGTAACCCCGCGGACCGTAAGGATCGGCGCTCCGCCCGACGCCATGTGAGGCCTGCGAGGCGCTAACCCAACCAACACATCAGAGGCGTCATCGGTAAGACATGTGGTTGACACTTGATTTGAGATGTTTGCGTTGCCCGTGGAGGCTAGGCTACTCGGTGGTGGCTGTCCTCCCGGGCTGTGGAGGCTACTCGGTGGAGGCTGTCCTCCCGGGCTGTGGAGGCTACTCGGTGGAGGCTGTCCTCCCGGGCTGTGGAGGCTACTCGGTGGAGGCTGTCCTCCCGGGCTGTGGAGGCTACTCAGTGGAGGCTGTCCTCCCGGGCTGTGGAGGCTACTCGGTGGAGGCTGTCCTCCAGCCCCTCCTTGTTTTTCGCTACCGAGTGCGACGTCGTAATGTGTCCATCCCGCTCCTGACCGCCTAACGGCATGGGGTCCTCATGTGTCCATCCCGCTCCTGACCTCCTAACAGCATGGGGTCCTCATGTGTCCATCCCGCTCCTGACCTCCTAACGGCATGGGGTCCTCATGTGTCCATCCCGCTCCTGACCTCCTAACAGCATGGGGTCCTCATGTGTCCATCCCGCTCCTGACCTCCTAACAGCATGGGGTCCTCATGTGTCCATCCCGCTCCTGACCTCCTAACAGCATGGGGTCCTCATGTGTCCATCCCGCTCCTGACCTAACAGCATGGGGTCCTCATGTGTCCATCCCGCTCCTGACCTCCTAACAGCATGGGGTCCTCATGTGTCCATCCCGCTCCTGACCTCCTAACAGCATGGGGTCCTCATGTGTCCATCCCGCTCCTGACCTTCTAACAGCATGGGGTCCTCATGTGTCTATCCCGCTCCTGACCTCCTAACAGCATGGGGTCCTCTAGGATGACTAGGATGGTGGTTTATTTGTTGTTTATTTGTTGTGCTCAACCCGGCCTGATATTCCAGGCCTGTGTGACATGCATGTGAACTATGTCGTTAATCCCAGAGCCATGACTAGTAGACATGGCTCTCTGTCATAACTAGTGTTTGTGGTGTTCTTGGTTTGAAGGCCAGTTCTGCGGTAATAGTGCTCTTCGTTGAACTACGGATTCGGTCGTGCATGTATACATGAGCTTTTAGGCCTGTACTTTACCTAATCGATTGAACAGTCTACCCTGTTGTTAAGAGTTGAACTCTTAACAACTCTTGACTGGTGGATTTATGAGCATATGTTCACATGCTTAATAGTTTAGACATAAACAGACCTACAACCCAGAGACCCACCCACGACCAAAGAACCTATGTCTTATTTGCTTGTCTGTTTCCACACCTATAACAAATATATATATATATATATATATATATATATATATATATATATATATATATATATATATATATATATGTGTGTGTGTGTGTGTGTGTGTGTGTGTGTGTGTGTGTGTGTGTGTGTGTGTGTGTGTGTGTGTGTGTGTGTGTGTGTGTGTGTGTGTGTGTGTGTGTGTGTGTGTGTGTGTGTGTGTGTGTGTGTGTGTGAGATCGATTTGAAATCACATGCTGTTTTTGGTTCTGTGAAAGATGACAACCTGTGCTGCATTGGTCACATGTTATGGAGCCCAAAGTTGTTTCTGATTGGTGGAATTTTGTACGGAGGGCGTGGCTTAACACAAGACTCCTCGAGGAACTTCCTCGCGCGAAGGAACACTCCGATGACACGGGGACCCCATCGCCTTAGTCTGTAAAGGGTTCTATGTTCCCTATTGCCTCAGTCTGGAACGGGTTCTATGTTCCCTATCGCCACAAGATACAATTTGTATTTGCCATTTGTAACATAAACACAAGTCCATAGGAACGCTTACTTCCCATTCCCTCCCACAGTATGAATCTTAAAAACACCATAAAAATAAAAATGATATATACAATAAAATAAACCAAAAAGAGCAGCAAAGTGACTTAAATGATATGTACATGTTTTTATTTTTTTATATATTTTTTTACAAAAAAGTTTCAAAAACATTTAAAGTGCCAGTAGTGCAGCAGCATCATGAATACAGTGCAGTAACTGATGAGTCCAGATAATCCAAGTATGTAAGTGTAATGTTAATAACAATGTTATGAAAGTGAAAGTGGCAGCACTCCTAGCAGTTCAGTAGGCGCACTGCCTGTGCATAAAAACTATCCCTAAACCTGGTAGTAGTTGTACGGATGCTGCGCAACCATCGACCAGGCTTCTCCGGGGGAGAAGAGATGGAGCCCAGGGTGGTTGCAGTCCTTTACGATGGACATGGCCTTCTTCCGACATCTGGTCCTAAAGATCTCCTCAATGCATGGAAGTGCACACCCGATGATCTTCTCTGCCATCCTCACGACCCTCTGGATGGCTTTCTTGTCCTGTTCAGTGGTGTCTCCGTACCACACGGTGACGCCACTCGTTAGGACGCTCTCTACGGGGCCACGGTAGAAGTTCACTAGCCACCTCTGGCCTATACCACTTTTTCTGAGGTACCGCTGAGCATAGAGGCGCTGGTGTGCCTTCTTCAGTATGACCTCCGTGTTGCGTGTCCACGCCAGGTCATCGGAAATCTGTAGTCCCAGGAAACGGAAGCAGCTACTACTACTTCCACCGGTGTCCCGTCCAGGCTGACGGTAGAGTGGGGGCCCCGGTAGCTCCTGAAGTCCACGATGAGCTCCTTGGTCTTGCTGACATTCAGTGCGAGGGTGTTGTCCTCACACCATCGCGTCAGCTGGACCACCTCATCTCTGTACTCCGTCTCATCGCCCTCGCTTATCAAGCCGATGACTGTGGTGTCGTCTGCAATCTTGATAATCCGATTATTGCTGTGCGTGGCAGTACAGTCATGTGTGTACAGCCGGGGACCGAGGCAGCAGCCTTGGGGTGCTCCGGTGTTGAGGACCAGAGTGGATGAGATGTTGTTCCCAATCTTCACCACTAGAGGCCTGCCTGTCAGGAAGTCCATAATCCAGTTTCAGATGGGGCGCCCAGACCTAGGTCCCTCAGTTTCAGGACCAGCTTGGAGGGAACGATGGTGTTGAACGCCGAGCTGTAGTCAATGAACAGCGGTCTGACGGAGGTGTCCCTCCTGTCTAGGTGCTGCAGGGCCGTGTGTAGTGCCAGGGAAATGGCGTCGTCTACAGACATGTTTGGTCTGTATGCAAACTG
>JANIIK010007707.1:0-37500 GCA_027704905.1 Muraenolepis orangiensis
CAACACTTCATAAAAATACTAATAACAAAATAACAAGTGTCTAATGGAGGATTAGCAAAAAGCATTTTAAAGTGACCATAGTGAAGCTCTGTAGGAGGTAGACCAGCAGGTTGTCTGGTAACCGGAAGGTTGTCTGTTCGATCCCCTCCTACCTCCAAGGAGCCAAGTGTCAAGGTGTCCCACCCTAACTGCTCCAGACCAGCTGGCTGGCGCCGCCGTCGGTGTATGAATGAGTGTTTGAATGAGTGTTTGAATGTGTGTGAATGGGTGAATGTGAGGCACAACTTGTAAAGTGCTTTGGTTAATTTCACCATTTCCCGCTCGACAACGGTCAACGCAGCTCTTGTCCTTGGACCGGATAAGGGTCTAACTGGTCCCTTTTTGTTTGTTTGTTGCCGTGGTAACTGGTGGTGGCAGGTGACGGAGGAGACCAGCCGGGTGCTGGCGGCGCTGGGCTACGAGTGCTCCTGTCGGGGGGTGATCAGCGTGAAGGGGAAGGGGGAGCTCAAGACCTACTTCGTCCACGCCGAGATGAGCCACTCGCTGTCACAGGGGACCGTGATGCCCTGAGTGCTGCACACATACACACACACACACACACACTAACTCTCTCTCTCTCACACACACATACACACACACACACACTAACTCTCTCTCTCTCTCTCTCACACACACATACACACACACACACTAACTCTCTCTCTCTCACACACACATACACACACACACTAACTCTCTCTCTCTCTCTCTCACACACACATACACACACACACTAACTCTCTCTCTCACACACACACACACACACACACACACACACACACACACACACACACTACTCTCTCTCTCTCTCACACACACATACACACACACACACTAACTCTCTCTCTCTCTCTCTCTCTCACACACATACACACACACACACACACACACACACACACACACACACACACTAACTCTCTCTCTCTCTCTCTCTCTCTCTCTCTCTCACACACACACACACACACACACACACACACACACACACACACACACACATACACACACACACACACACACACACACACACACACACACACACACATACTCATTGGCACACTTAAAAAGGGTCATTGCTCACTTGCAAACACACACACAGGTGATTTTTCTGTGTTTTGCAAAGATTATTATTAGAACCCCAGGGTACAGCGGTAGAAAAACGATTTTAGATCATCCATTCTCAGAGGGAAATAACTGAAAGCTGAAGAAACAAGGAATCACAGACCAGGTGTCTGCACTGAGGACTTCTGCTTCTGGAAGCGCTGGACGGCAGCAGCACCCGGGGGGGGGGGGGTAGTCTTCTAGCTGTGGAGCTGTTGGGTTTGACTTTCTGTACAAGGAGGAGATTTAGGATTCAGGAGACAGACAGCGACCGTATGTGTGTACATTTTCACTGCCTTCATTTTGTAAAGCATTAAATATTTGTACATATGTTGCCATCTTCGGTTTGCGTCTTTGTTCAAGTGTTTAAATTAGATTACATTTTTTATGGTGAATGCGTTTCCCTTTAAAGTTCTGCACACTTAAGATGAGACAACAGGAGCGATAACATATCAGACAGTCTGCTTTGATCCGGGCACAACGTGCCCACAAAGCTGCATGAGATAAGAAGGCTTTGAGGAAACTAGAGCATTAACTTCTACGGTTCAGTCAGGAATCAGGACGTCTCGTCCTTTGAACTTTTAATTAAGCTTTTTGTGATTACATCGTCGACTGAACTTTTCCTTTCAGCTCGTTTCTAGAGTTTCTCCAACTGACTTTGAACATTGCTATTTGTTCATGGGTAATCTATGATGTTAAGTACATTTTTCCCTATTTAAAACAACAAAAAGACCGGATTATAGATTATAGAGGGAACTACCGGATTATAGAGGGAACTACCGGATTATAGAGGGAACTACCGGATTATAGAGGGAACTACCAGATTATAGAGAGAACTACCGGATTATAGAGAGAACTACCGGATTATAGACGGAACTACAGGATTATAGAGAGAACTACCGGATTATAGAGAGAACTACAGGATTATAGAGGGAACTACCGGATTATAGAGAGAACTACCGGATTATAGAGAGAACTACCGGATTATAGAGAGAACTGCCGGATTATAGAGAGAACTACCGGACTATAGAGAAACTACAGGATTATAGAGTGAACTACAGATTATAGAGGGAACTACCGGATTATAGAGAGAACTACCGGATTATAGAGAGAACTGCCGGATTATAGAGAGAACTACCGGATTATAGAGGGAAGTACAGGATTATAGAGCGAACTACCGGATTTTAGAGTGAACTACAGATTATAGAGAGAAATACCAGATTATAGAGTGAAATACCAGAAGTCAACCAGTCAAGTCAAGTCAAGCCAAATTTATTGTCACTTCACAGTTTACACAAGTATAAAGCAGTGAGTGAAAATGTTATGTGTAATACCCGACGACAGACAGCAGTTATAAAAATAAGATAGAATACAAAACTGCACTAGTGCACTACCAGATCACGACCAGATCACTACCAGATCTACTACCAGATCACGACCAGATCACTACCAGATCACTACCAGATCTACTACCAGATCACGACCAGATCACGACCAGATCATGACCAGATCTACTACCAGATCACGACCAGATCTACTACCAGATCACGACCAGATCACGACCAGATCACTACCAGATCACTACCAGATCACGACCAGATCTACTACCAGATCTACTACCAGATCACGACCAGATCACTACCAGATCACGACCAGATCTACTACCAGATCACGACCAGATCACGACCAGATCATGACCAGATCTACTACCAGATCACGACCAGATCTACTACCAGATCACTACCAGATCACGACCAGATCACTACCAGATCACTACCAGATCTACTACCAGATCACGACCAGATCACGACCAGATCACGACCAGATCTACTACCAGATCACGACCAGATCTACTACCAGATCACGACCAGATCACGACCAGATCACGACCAGATCTACTACCAGATCACGACCAGATCACGACCAGATCACGACCAGATCACTACCAGATCTACTACCAGATCACTACCAGATCACTACCAGATCACTACCAGATCCCTACCAGATCTACTACCAGATCACGACCAGATCACTACCAGATCCCTACCAGATCACGACCAGATCACTACCAGATCTACTACCAGATCACGACCAGATCACGACCAGATCACGACCAGATCACTACCAGATCTACTACCAGATCTACTACCAGATCACTACCAGATCTACTACCAGATCACGACCAGATCACGACCAGATCTACTACCAGATCTACTACCAGATCACGACCAGATCACTACCAGATCACTACCAGATCTACTACCAGATCACGACCAGATCACGACCAGATCACGACCAGATCATGACCAGATCTACTACCAGATCACTACCAGATCACTACCAGATCTACTACCAGATCTACTACCAGATCACTACCAGATCTACTACCAGATCACTACCAGATCTACTACCAGATCTACTACCAGATCTACTACCAGATCACGACCAGATCACTACCAGATCACTACCAGATCTACTACCAGATCACGACCAGATCACGACCAGATCACGACCAGATCACTACCAGATCACGACCAGATCTACTACCAGATCACGACCAGATCTACTACCAGATCTACTACCAGATCACGACCAGATCACGACCAGATCACGACCAGATCACGACCAGATCACTACCAGATCACGACCAGATCACTACCAGATCACGACCAGATCTACTACCAGATCACGACCAGATCACTACCAGATCTACTACCAGATCACGACCAGATCACGACCAGATCACTACCAGATCACGACCAGATCTACTACCAGATCTACTACCAGATCACGACCAGATCACGACCAGATCACTACCAGATCACGACCAGATCACGACCAGATCTACTACCAGATCACTACCAGATCACTACCAGATCACTACCACAATCTGGTAGTGCATGAGTGCACTACCAGATTGTAGAGGGAACTATCGTATTATAGAGAGAACTACGGATATAATCTTAGGTCACAGCGCTTCAATGTTTTCTATATAATTTATTTCAGATCCACATTAACTGAATCCTTCTCACCGCTGACACACCGTGACACGTTGAGCGGGTCAGCACTGCTCCGTATCCCTCGGTTACATTCCAGGGGATTTCGTTCTTCCGGAAGAACTCTGACTTCATGTGCAGCACGTGGACAAACTGCTTCCCGGGCTGGTAGAGCGAGGGTCCCCCGGGGGACCCCCCTCCTCTCCTAAGGAGTTAAACACACACATACAACCACAATGAGAAACTGTTGGGATCTGGGAATGGTGTTGTTATTGCTTCACATGTTCTGTTCTGTTCTGGTCTGGTCTTCCCCCTTTAAACAGAATAATATCTTCTAACCTTTAATGTTTAGATATTACTCATCAAGGTGTTTATCATAATTAAACACAAACCATGACGGGGGGAACTATTTCCATTTGGATTTAATCTATTTTGCGCTGATCTGATTCAACATTAAACAAATACAGGACCTTTTAATAACTTTTTTACCAAGCCATTTGAGTCTCTATACTTTAGCTAGCCACCTTACACCTAACGCCCATCCGCCAGCAGAGAGAGAGAGGCCAGCATGTCCTCACATCCCAGAAGGCTATTGACTCTTCATCCAACAGAACAGAAAAAACCCTAATTACAAAGTCCTCGTTCCATTTCATCCAGACTCCGTGTCCCCCCCAGGACCTGTCCCCCTCCCCAGGACCTGTCCCCCCCCACAAGGCTCCCCCCAGGACCTGTCCTCCCCCACAAGGCTCCCCCCAGGACCTGTCCCCCTCCCCAGGACCTGTCCCCCCCACAAGGCTCCCCCAGGACCTGTCCTCCCCCCCAGGACCTGTCCCCCCCACAAGGCTCCCCCAGGACCTGTCCTCCCCCCCAGGACCTGTCCCCCTCCCCAGGACCTGTCCTCCCCCACAAGACTCCCCCCCAGGACCTGTCCTCCCCCCCCAGGACCTGTCCTCCCCCACAAGGCTCCCCCCAGGACCTGTCCCCCCCCACAAGGCTCCCCCCAGGACCTGTCCTCCCCCACAAGGCTCCCCCAGGACCTGTCCTCCCCCACAAGGCTCCCCCCAGGACCTGTCCCCCTCCCTAGGACCTGTCCCCCCCACAAGGCTCCCCCCAGGACCTGTCCCCCTCCCCAGGACCTGTCCTCCCCCACAAGGCTCCCCCCAGGACCTGTCCTCCCCCCCAGGACCTATCCCCCCCCCGAGGCTCCCCCCAGGACCTGTCCCCCTCCCCAGGACCTGTCCTCCCCCACAAGGCTCCCCCCAGGACCTGTCCCCCCCCACAAGGCTCTCCCCAGGACCTGTCCCCCTCCCCCCAGGACCTGTCCCCCCCCACAAGGCTCTCCCCAGGACCTGTCCCCCTCCCCCCCAGGACCTGTCCCCCCCCCACAAGGCTCCCCCCAGGACCTGTCCCCCTCCCCAGGACCTGTCCGTCCCCCCACAAGGCTCCCCCCAGGACCTGTCCCCCTCCCCTGTCCCCCCGAGGCTCCCCCCAGGACCTGTCCCCCTCCCCAGGACCTGTCCGTCCCCCCACAAGGCTCCCCCCAGGACCTGTCCCCCTCCCCTGTCCCCCCGAGGCTCCCCCCAGGACCTGTCCCCCTCCCCAGGACCTGTCCGTCCCCCCACAAGGCTCCCCCCAGGACCTGTCCCCCTCCCCCGAGGCTCCCCCCAAGACCTGTCCCCCTCCCCCCCCCCCCCCCCCGAGGCTCCCCCCAGGACCTGTCCCCCTCTCTCCCCCCCCCGAGGCTCCCCCCATTCCTCATTCACCTGTCTCACCTGTCTCAACTCTCTCACCTGTCTCACCTGTCTCAACTCACTCACCTGTCTCACCTGTCTCAACTCATTCACCTGTCTCACCTGTCTCAACTCATTCACCTGTCTCACCTGTCTCAACTCATTCACCTGTCTCACCTGTCTCAACTCACTCACCTGTCTCACCTGTCTCAACTCTCTCACCTGTCTCAACTCACTCACCTGTCTCACCTGTCTCAACTCATTCACCTGTCTCACCTGTCTCAACTCATTCACCTGTCTCACCTGTCTCAACTCATTCACCTGTCTCACCTGTCTCAACTCATTCACCTGTCTCACCTGTCTCAACTCACTCACCTGTCTCACCTGTCTCAACTCATTCACCTGTCTCACCTGTCTCAACTCACTCACCTGTCTCACCTGTCTCAACTCATTCACCTGTCTCACCTGTCTCAACTCACTCACCTGTCTCACCTGTCTCAACTCACTCACCTGTCTCACCTGTCTCAACTCATTCACCTGTCTCACCTGTCTCAACTCATTCACCGTGTAACACCAACACTGGCTCTGGTTGGTGGTTTAACATCCGGTGCGTTTCGGTTTGTCACAGAAAAACATAAGAGGGAGAGGAAGAGGAAGAGGAGAGGGAGGGAGAGGGAGAGGAGAGGAGGGAGAGGGAGAGGGAGAGGAAGAGGCCAATCACAGGCCAGCCTTCAGTCCTTTAGGTCTTCCTGTTTGAGCCTTGGCTCCTGGAGGGACTTTAGTGTTGTTGCTCCAATGGGTTACTGGCAGATTTGGGTCACCCAGTCACATAGAGGGTCACATAGAGGATCACATAGAGGGTCACCTAGAGGGACACATAGAGGGTCACCTATAGGGACACATAGAGGGTCACATAGAGGTCCTAGGGTCACCTATAGGGACACATAGAGGGTCACATAGAGGGTCACATAGAGGGTCACATAGAGGGTCACCTAGAGGGACACATAGAGGGTCACCTATAGGGACACATAGAGGGTCACCTAGAGCAGTGGTTCCCAACCTGGGGGGCGCGCCCCCCTTGGGGGGGCGCCAAAGATCGCAGGGGGGGCGCCAGGCCTCAGATGATTTGAGGCCTAATATCATTTCAATATTTATTTTTTTTTTTTTTTTACATATAATTGTAACGCAATACATGATTGTCGCTAAAAGCCTTGTCTCTACATTACAATAAAATATAGAAATTTATTGATTAATTAATTTTAATAAAAATTCTACAAATTAATCTGATACGCTGTGCTTGCTAGCTAGCGACCAACTTCATAAGGTGAATATTTTGTCTAAAAATGTCTGAAAAACGTAAAGGAGATGACAGCTCATCTGCAATCAAAAAGAAAATGAGGACCTACCTAGAGAGCTATCTTAACTTAGGTTTCATGGAGGGAACGGACAAAACCCGCCCAGAGTGTGTGATATGCAGAGAGAAGCTAGCCAACGACAGCATGAAACCCTGCAAAATGAAGAGACACCAACAGACCATGCACCCAGAAACGGTCGGGCGTGATCGGGACTTTTTCATAAAGAAACAACAGTTTGTTAGGGCTGGCAGCGATGTACAGAAGGCCACCGAGGCCTCTTTTGAATGTGCACTTTTAAAAGCAAAGGCAAAGTCCGGGGGGGGGGGGGGGGGGGCGCAAATTCCAACAGGAGTCATTTGGGGGGGCTCTGGGTGAAAAAGGTTGGGAACCCCTGGACTAGAGGACCACATAGAGGGTCACCTAGAGGGACACATAGATGGTCACATAGAGGGTCACCTAGAGTGTCACCTAGAGGGACACATAGAGGGTCACCTAGAGGGTCACCTAGAGGTAGTCACGGTATGATCGTCAGCTGTCACTCTCTAGGCCTAAAGCAAGCACCACCCATTACACATCTTAGCGGATATTAAAGCGATGCTGCCACTAGTGGCGGTCAGGAGTATGACCGCACAGTATGACCACTCAAACAACCCTAGAAGAGGCTCGAACGGGACGGAGAGAGGCTCGAACGGGACGGAGAGAGGCTCGAACGGGACGGAGAGAGGCTCGAACGGGACGGAGAGAGGCTCGAACGGGACGGAGAGAGGCTCGAACGGGACGGAGAGAGGCTCGAACGGGACGGAGAGAGGCTCGAACGGGACGGAGAGAGGCTCGAACGGGACGGAGAGAGGCTCGAACGGGACGGAGAGAGGCTCGGGACTCCACACACAAACAAACAACTACTTTAACTCATGAGTCGTAGTGTTCGCTCTTCTGTCCCTTCGATCGGCGTCTACGGTTGCTATGCAACAATAATGACTGTCCTGTCCTGTCCGTCGTGTGTGTGTGTGTGTGTCCGTGTGTGTGTGTGGCGCGCGCCACCTGCTGGACATTGATTTGAATTGAGTTCACTTTTCCTAATTGACAGAAAAACGAAAAGTAGATTAGAGCAGTGATCGATGGCTCTGTGGTCTACATGCGGAGGGTTCTCCTGACAGGATCTCATTACAACTTAACTCAGTAAGAAATGTATTATTTTAAGGTTCAGTTCTCTACTTTAAATGGATTGTGATCGATTGTGACACAATGATATACTTTCGGCTATACCATGGTTTGATATAAATGTTACATCATGTGTAGTTCGACCCACTTACCGCATGTTACCTAAACAAGTCGTAGAATTAGTTTTAGAATGTTAATAATATGAATTACTACTTTCACTACTTATTGTTCTTCTACTTCCCGATGTAATATTTAAATTCAAGAATAACGCCTAATCCAAACATGGGCATGTTGAATGAACCCAAGAGAAGACATATGTTTGTAATTATATTATATCGACAGCCAAATATTATGAGACCCATGTTCACTTGCATTGGGCCACCTTTACAATAAACACAAACTCCCTATTTGTAGTAAAGTTCATACCTTGTCATTTTGTTTACACAAACACAAACTCTTGTCAAACTCCCTCCATGCTGAGATAGGGTACTACCGTGATTAATTAATCAGCTCATACATCCCACCATTAAGTACATTGTAAACAGGTAGGCTATTCAATTGGGTTCATCTTTATTTGTATGCGACAATAAACGAACGCCATTGGTCGGGCAATCGCACCCACACTGTTTAACATGCCAGGGAACTACAACATGTCTGACCGCGGAGAAGAAGGCGCTAAATCGGGCCCGGCCACGTGGTTAGGGCTCCTGAGGACCAGGTGTTCAACGGGAGGAGAGACACGTGGAGTGTCAGCTAGGAGCCGATAGAAGGGTTTTAGCCTGTAAGCCACACCCTTTCCCGTATGCTTTGTTTCTCGTTCTCCAGACGTCCCATCTCGTAGGTTGGTAGATGTTGGTCCATAGATGATGTTCAACGAAGGATTTTGACCTAAAAGTCAAAACTCCTACGCTCATTAGGGATTTTAGTGTCGATTATTCCAGGCAGAAGTTATGGGTTATGGTGCAAATGTGGTCATCCCCATGAGATCCATGTGTGCCAGTTCCATACATAGAAGATACGCTGGTTCAAGGTTAGCACGTTCAGAAGACTGCTACAGCGCCACCATTCGGACAATCAGTGTAAATTGGTTAATATAAAAAGCGACTAATGGCATGGCAGAATAATACAACCACTAACAATTACGATTACCTCGCCCTCTGTGCTTGCCCGCTAATAACAAGAGTGTAAGCACCCAGCACTAACCACCGAGTAACCACCGAGTAACCACCGAGTAACCACCGAGTAACCTATGGATACTCAATCACCACATGATGTCATCGTTCTGACAAACGGGACTGGACGCACTTACACATTGAGCCGCTAGGTGGTGCAAGTTATGCGTCTGCTGAAAGAAAACATGACAACACCGTTTAGGAGCCCACTGCCAGCGAATCACTTTTCATTTAGGTCAAATAACATATAACCGCAGACATGTCGTCCGACGAACCTGAAGGCCAAATGTGTTCGTCCCCTTATCACCAACTTATCAATATCAAAACCAGAATGCCTTTATTGTCATCGCAAAATCCCTCACGGTGCACTCTTTACACACATACCAGCCATTCAAAGCATACATGATTTATTATAACTAAACTTAACAAGACAAACCAAATAGGCCAAATATGAGTAAACAATATATATGGACATATCGCAGTGGAACCTATGTACAAGTAGTGCACATTAGAAAACATATAAACATACAAAAGGTGCGGTGGGATGTAGACATGTAACGAATGACCCGGTAAATAGTAGGAGATGGCACACAGGACAGACCAGGGACGGTGAGGGACACCGAGGTCCCCGTCCGCCCCTCGCCCGTCGGTCATCAACCACAACACGCCTGCTCCTTCTCCGAAGGCTGACGGAGATCCACCGAGCACGACGACCCGGCCCCTCCCGTGTGGCCCGGTGCCCCCTCCTCTCTCTCCCCCTCCTCCCATCCTCTCTCCCCCCCTCCTCCCATCCTCTCTCCCCCCTCGGCTCCTCCACTCCCGAAGACGGATCCCCCGGTTACGGTACACGGTGCGATGTATGCGTAACGAAGACTCAAGATGGAGGCTTTGCGGATGGCGTGAATGATATGTAAAACCCAGTGCTGCTCGTAGCGCACGGCCCGCTTCTCTCTCTTCAACGGGCGCTTTTCACCGGGAGGAACCGGAGTGACTCCTGAGCTTCTACTCTGGATTTTTAGCTCCTTCTTCGGTTCAGCTTGGTCGGTTCATCATGAGCTCGGGGGAAGGAGCGACCGACGAGACGTCAAAAGACGCGGCCGATATAGCGGCGTTCTTCAAAAACGGTAAGCTACAAACCCCCAAAACAAAACCGAGAGGTTTCTCAACCGAGAAGTGGATCCGAACCGGAGCCGCTCCCGAACCGGAGCCGCTCCCGGTCCGTCCCGGGCGACGCGACGTTGGACGGACATTGTTCACATCTGTGTGTTGACTATTTTTTCTGTAGCTCAGGGGGAGAGGGAATGGGGTTGGAGGTTGGGGGAAAACAGTCTGTTTCTGGGCTAAAGGGATGAGTAACCAGTGGGCCCGCGGGACACGGTACACGGGGCCCACGGGACACGGGGCTAGGACGTGTAGAAACCCCCGTGAAATGAAATGAAAAGGCCGTAGCGATAATCAATCAGGTTAACGTTAGGAGCCTAGCAGCTAACATGCTAACATGCTATCCGCTGACACCAGCGCCCCCAGCCAGTAGCAGCTAGCATGGAAGCTAACGTCATTCCCAGTATCCCAAAAAAAGCTACCGACCACTAGCTAAGCTAACGCTGCTCGCCCCCTGTAAGCGAGCTCGCAAAGACGCCTTCCCTACTCTGCCCCAACCGACACACACACGGGTCGGACCGACGGGTCTCTATGCGTGTGTTTAATGGCCTCGGGTTCTGATGGTGCTTTTCTCCGCTGTCTAAATGAAGCCCATGTCGGCTGTTCATGTAAACAATCCGCGGCGAGGCGCGTCTCGGCCGGGCTGAGCTATCCGCTCGGCCCGGCTAGCCAGCGGTATCTAGGTCAAACGGGCTCCCCCACCACCAGACACGCGTCCCGCCGTTTACACGCAAAAAACCCAAATACACTGCAGTATGGGTCGGTATTTATATATATATGTTCATATATGTTTATATATGTTTACAGGCCGTATTGGAATGTTCGCCCGTATTTCTTCTTTCACTCGTGTGGTTTTTATGATGCACTACTGTGTTGCTAGCCGTGGCTAACTAGGCCAGGTTGTCAGCTGGGGCCTGTACACTGATTTAATAGGCAGCCCTAGGATATTATTACAGATGTTAGACCACACTCATACCTTTAGCTTTAATAACACTAAATCCCGCACGCCTAACGGCACGTTTCTATTGCTGTCTATCCCAAAAGTGTGGCTAGATGTGGGAGTATATACAATGGCGACTGAGGATATGAGGAATATGAAGCTGTTCGAGCACATTGGGGCATTGCGGATATATCGACATTATGGCACAGTAGTAGGATGTGAACATATGAACAGGCACATTTACTACATCGTAGTAAACGGGCTTCTCTGTTATAAGGATAGATGAGTACACAATGACAGGGTATTGACATGCAAGCTTCTGACTCCTGCGGTTTCTTGCTAGATAATTAGACACAGAGGCAAGTTTAGATGGCTTTTTCCGTTCTCGTCTGCGGAACAGTTCAGTGTTGTTTTGATACGTTATTACTGTCCCATGGTGCTCTGTCTACTTTGAAATGTCTCTTGCAGCATGTTGATATACCTTCCATGACATATCGGACAATAGAGCCTTCCTTTGTAATCTAATCATATGTGGCAGTATCAGTATGTTACAGTTTCTTGACTGTGCCATTGAAATCTCTTCCCAAAGCTTTAGCTTTGGCTTAATTACTCAAATCAAGTCAACGTGTTGGCAGACACGTTCACTGGTCACTTGTCCATTATTCAGATAATTAAAATACTCAAAGCTACCTGGCCCACAGTTTATAAGCAGACACTTTCCCCTAATGTCTGAATACATTGCACAATGTGTATGTGGCTTTGCGCATACTGAAATTTAGTGCTGTAATTTAAAAAAGTGTTTAGATGTCTTTCACCACACAGGACGTGCCCGCCCTGTCTTTGGAGGAGACTGCTGTGGAACTCTCGTCAAAATTGTCCACAATGTCATTTTCCACCAAACAGCCGTGTTGGTGTCATCGCTGACCCACCCAACTGGACGCCTCTGATCAATGAGCAGCCGTGCAAATATGGGTTAGGTTAACACGTGTGGCTCACTGTCATTTAATGGCATACCATGTAAAGTGTGACCCCAATTTGCACAGGCGTTGCAGTAGAGCCGGTAGAGCTTATTATAGGAGGGCTTTGGCTCGTTCCCCTCCTGAGAGTGACGCTGATGTCACAGTGGGCACACAGGTGATGATTGACAGGGCGTGCGTGTGCGTGTGCATGCGTATGGGTGTGTGTATGCTGGCAGAGATTATAGAAGCCATGTAGCAACAGATATACCTAGATATGCGAGTGCATAGGTCATTTGGCTCCTACAGGATGCCTGCTATGTAAAGCTGTTTCCTGCAAACATTCCAGCTGCGTTAGCGGCGGTCTTATCCATGTACAAGGTCTGCTCCTATTGGCAGAAATAGACAAGCTGCTTCTATTGTTAAATAAATAAATACATGGTAGCATGTATATTATGTATGTAGTTATTGTGTGAAATTCCCAATGATGATCCTGGTTTGGATGACCTGGTCCCACCTTTGGTTGTAGACTAAGGATGTCCACAGGTTTTATAATAGCCGACCATGGGAGTTAATGGGATGAGGCCCCAACAGGAGAAGTGTGTTAATGTAGTAATGCAGTAGTAAAATAGTAGGCTGCTGCATAATGCTCTCTATTTAAACAATTCGTTTTCAGGTTGCAGTATAATGAGAATAATTTACCCCCCAATCCCATTTAATTAATTTCTTAAAAGATGATTAAACTTTGTTTTTATGTCTTATGTTTTTTTTGGGCTGGATGGTTGATACCTGGCAGTGTTTGCAAGGTTTCCCGATGTTGAAACAGATGAACATGTAGGTGATATCAAGGTTTCCCGATGTTGAAACAGATGAACATGTCGGTGATATCAAGGTTTCCCGATGTTGAAACAGATGAACATGTAGGTGATATCAAGGTTTCCCGATGTTGAAACAGATGAACATGTAGGTGATAGCAAGGTTTCCCGATGTTGAAACAGATGAACATGTAGGTGATATCAAGGTTTCCCGATGTTGAAACAGATGAACATGTAGGTGATATCAAGGTTTCCCGATGTTGAAACAGATGAACATGTAGGTGATATCAAGGTTTCCCGATGTTGAAACAGATGAACATGTAGGTGATATCAAGGTTTCCCGATGTTGAAACAGATGAACATGTAGGTGATAGCAAGGTTTCCCGATGTTGAAACAGATGAACATGTAGGTGATATCAAGGTTTCCCGATGTTGAAACAGATGAACATGTAGGTGATATCAGTTGCATGTCAGCACGCAATAACAACAACACAGTGGGCAAAACTGGAACTGCAGGGGGGAAACAATATTAATAAACCTGATTGTTTTTGTATGTCCAGGACGAATAATAATATTCCAGACTTACCGGTTATCTGCTTCCCCCCCCCCCTAGTTGAATAACCAATATATCACTATTGTTTCGGAATACACATCCTTAAAGACAAAAGGTCAAGATTCAAGATTACAATTTTTACTTTAAAAGTAAAATGAAATGCTTCCTCCCTATTCCCTCCCGCAGTAAAAGTATGATGGTGTAATGTAATATGGATGACAATGTTATGATATTCAGTGATGGTCAATAGAAGTGAATATGAATATACAGGCTGGGTGGTTTCTTAAGTGGCACTTTCCTTTTTTATTTTGGAGTGGGTGGAGGTGGATGTGGGAGGTCTTCTTCCTTTGTTTGTTTTTTCCTTTCACTTCCTGCTTGGTAGATGTCATCTAGCCATGTTGTGGCATGCTGAGGTTTGAGTATCAAGCCACAGGCTATGGTTTGTCAACCACCCCCTGCCCTCTTTCCACTTCCTTTCCATCGCGTATCGTTTTCTCTCTCTCTCTAGCCGTCTGTGTCTGTCTGTCTGTCTGTCTGGCTGTCTGTCTGTCTGTCTGTCTGTCTGTCTCTGACTCTGTGTGGGTCTGCCTGCATGGTTTCTTTGCAAAATGCTGTGCTGTTTGGACGGCTTTGTTGCTTTCTGTGTCCTTTAGTCACTACCACAAACACACGTAAACGCCAAAAGTCTTGCACAAACACATGCCTTTTTTTGCAGCACTCGAAACATTGGCCCCTGATGGCACAGAATTGAGGAGTTCTGTTGTGGCTTGTTGTGAGCCATCCGGTAGTTTGTGTGGCTTGGCTCATGCAAACACATTTTCCCCTAATCAATGAAAGGCCTCTTAAAGGTGCTGCAGGTAAGATTGAATTGTCTGTTATCGGAGTGTATTTGTTAGAAATGGCATGGCCATATCAGTCAGCTATCACTGAGTGAACTGAGAGTATCTGTTTGGAGTTGACTGCCTCCTATTTTAGACGGCTAATTTCTGACCAATCAGGCCATCTGTTCCCTGATTGACAGGCAGGATGGATTCCGGGAACCAAAGGTGCATGAAATGCAACAGTTCTCAATGGCGTAGAAACGTTTTTTTTTGGTTTTTGGATTAGCTCAAAATCGTGCTCTTTTCCACTCTCCCTACAACTCTTGAATACTACCCACTGAAACGTTCAAGGATTGGGCTTCACTTTGGCTTCATTTTGTCTTCACACTCCACACTTTAGGTACAGAGCAAAGAGCGTGCCTCTGCATCAGAAAGAGCTTGCCGGTTGTAAACATGCTACGCACATACGCAAATGTAGTTGCTACTATGCTAACAGACCATGTACACATAGAATGAACCTGTATTTACAGACACACAACAGCATGTGTAATGCCTTGTGTTTATGGCTTATTCACATAGCCCGAGGTCTGTGTTTGCCATATCTCTCTCTCACACACACACACACACACAGTGTCACTAATGGATATTAATGGATGTTGAAGGAGCCTGATTGAGGATCAGAGTGCTAACGGCAGATGGACCACATCCCCACTCTCTTTCTATGAAGAATAGAACCAAGCATATGTGTAAGGACAGTACCGTTGAACGTCTCAAAAGGTCCCTTTATACTGGGAAAGAACCAAGGTGCATGATGTGGACAGTAGGGGGTGCTAAAATAGTTTTATTCTAATTGTTCCGACATCTTTATTATTATGCAGATATTTTTTTCTGCAAACTTTTGAAACAAAGATATATAATTAAGTACAGCCATAGTTATAAGGGCTGCCCCCTAATATTCTACCAAATGTAAGTTGATGAGAAGAGTCTTAAGACCAAACCAAACCAATGTCATAGGACTAGTTGTATAATTCAAAGCTTTTGAGTGTGTCCTCTTCACCAAAGTGGTTTGCTGCTTTGCTTACTTCAAAATGACCAAATGGTAGTAAACACTAGGTGTGGATTGAACTCCACCTTGTACTAAATGTCCCTCAGAGCCCATGGATGGATGGGTTGTTAATGCCTTCCTACGAGGTAACATACATGAGTAGGTATACATGAGCAGTATATCTTGAGTGCTTTGTGTTGCTGTGTGTTTATACATTTTTGACACTATACAGTTGGACTACCTTGCGTGGCTACAAAACATGGAACCTCTTGGAATTGAGATCATGGTTCTCAGATGATTGTCATCAACAACTTAATTCTTGTACCTTATTTTATTTAAATGTAAATTTTTTTCTTGATGCAGAGCGTAACAGAAAATCGTCTATGGTATCACAGTTGTATGGGTTGGCGTGCAGCGCTGGCTGGATGTGCTCGGCTGCACGTTTAGTGTCCGATCACATTGTTATTGGAGGGTTTTGGGGGTCATTGACACACTTGGTTTGTGTCAATGACCCCCAAAACAAATGCTAATACACCGGGAATCCTTGTCCTACAGGAACTAGATGGCAAGGGCTATGAATCAAGGGCTATGAATCAAGGGCTATGAATCAAGGGCTATGAATCGAGATCATGATTCTTTGACGATTAATCGTGCAGCCCTACATCCCGCTGTCTTGATAATAAGGTAAGCCTATATGGACTGGACTGGATATTTTGAGGCTTTTGTTCGTCATGTCAACTCCAATTAAAAGCTAAATTGGCAGTGTGTACACACAATACCTTTTCATAATCAATATTATATATGGCGAAGGCAGCATTTTAATGTCGAAATTGCAACAGTATAGTGGAAAACCTTTGAATGTGAATTTGGATCTTCCATTTGGATTCAATGACGGATAAAGTGTGGCAGCAGAGTTCAGTCCCAATCAAACAAATCTCAATGAGGATAAGAGGCTTAGGTACACAGCATCATTACTACCTATTTAAAATACAGAACCCTTGGGTTTATCACGGGGACGCTCAATTAGGTACCGCAAACACGGGAGAAGGGTCCAACAAATAGCCAAATGCAGCGTCTAGCTGGGAACCACTCAATTATTCAAATTGTTGACTTAAATGGTTACCTTATTTCCCCGAGAGTACCCGTGTAGACACGTCATCTTTTGCATCTGGCAACACGGCCAGGTACATTAAATATTAAGTGAAGAAATGTGGAAGCAAGCAAGCCCATTTAACTCTGTAGCGTCTGTAGAGCAAGAAGCCATTTAATAGAATATAATGTTTTTGTCGGTCAGAGTCTATTCAGCTCTTTCCTCACCTGCTCTGTTGTTTGGGAGAGCTGGTGGTTGTGTTGATGGAGTGGCACCAGGAGGTACAGCTGGTTGTCTACTTGTCCTAGCCACGTTTTCGTGGTGTCCCTGAACAAGACAACTAACCTTAACTGCTCCTGATGAGCTGGCTGTCGCCTTGCATGGCACCATCAGTGAATGTGAGGCAGTAATTGCTGTCCATTTACCATGATGGAGAGGATGGGTGGGGGGTGCAGTATAACAGGGGTGTTGAGTGGGGCAGATGGTCAGAGAGATGGAGGAGGGGTGAACGAGGCCCGAAGAGGAGATTCAACTCGTGTCCCAGTCGGGGTATCCCCTTGTTAGCTGGCGGCCAGCCTCCTTTATACCCGGTTATACTCCCCATGCCGCTCAACACATCCTCTGAATTGTTCTACTGGGTGTTCTACTGATGACCCGGTACTTGTTGTTGGAACTACATTGTCCAGGCAAGAAGTGGAGGTTTTACAATGCGTGAGATCATCCATGTCCTCTCTGTGTGAATTGGAGAACACACGTCAGTCTGTTGGGTCAAAGCAGCCCTGCAGAACCTCACTAGTCTCCTGTGACCCATCTCCTCACGGTCCTAGTGGTGACCCATCTCCTCACGGTCCTAGTGGTGACCCATCTCCTCACGGTCCTAGTGGTGACCCATCTCCTCACGGTCCTAGTGGTGACCCATCTCCTCACCGTCCTAGTGGTGACAGGTTGCCGATGAACTAGAGGCTCATACGGAAGCAGGAGGTAGACCAGGCTGTGGCCAGACCTCCCGAAGGCAGAGAGCGCTTATGCCTTCTTAACGTTGGCATACAGCAGGTCCATTGTCTCGTTTCCATGGTTGGACTGTCCACAAACTGCTTGAATGTTGGCAGAGTCACAGCCAGCTCTCTATGCAGACGGTGCGGCCGTAGACCAACTGCAAGCAGTCTCCGGGGCTGCATGCGTGTTCTTTAGCGGTAATAGGACCAGGCTTGTTGACTACAATGACTCTCTTGCAACTCAATTCCTTTTTGCCCGTACTGTCTGTCTACAGACACGCATGGAGTCCGGGATGTCCCCGTGTAGCCTCTGTGAAACACACTGCTCTCTAACGGCCGTCCCGCTGACTCCTCGTCAGGGTCACTAGCCCGTCCGACTTGTTAGCCAGCGACTCTCTGTTTCCCGAGGTGATGGAAGGCTGATACTGTATGTCCTTTTCCTTCGCCCTTCACGTCGATCCTGCCTGACATCCCCTGTGCCTCCTCCTCTTCAGGTCTCGCCCTCGCCCACGCACTCATTGGAAGAGACAACAGCTCACCTGTTCTTAAACAATGGCTCCGTTGACGCTCTATTGTTGTAACGAGGTGCGAAGACGCTGTAAAACAAAATAAATCATTCCACATCTCGGGACAAAATACTAGTATACATAAGAATCAATTATCAATCAATTATTAAGGATGGAAAAAGATGGGGAGAACTGTTGTTGGTACGGCGCCTGACGTGAAGGATCCTCATCCCATCATCATCTGAACCCTAGTCCTGAACCCTAGTCCTGACGTACAAACCTGGCTAAGCCCTAACAAAACACCCTGGTGCTGAGAGGGAAAGTTGCTAGTGTTGCGTTTGGTCTTCAATTTGTAAAACAATGGGACCGCATAGCAACACAGTCACACTGGTACAAAATCACAGGATCAGTTAGGATTTCCCGTGTGTGTGTGTGTGTGTGTGTGTGTGTGTGTGTGTGTGTGTGTGTGTGTGTGTGTGTGTGTGTGTGTGTGTGTGTGTGTGTGTGTGTGTGTGTGTGTGTGTGTGTGTGTGTGTGTGTGTGTGTGTGTGTGTGTGTGTGTGTGTGTGTGTGTGTGTGTGTGTGTGTGTGTGTGTGTGTGTGTGTGTGTGTGTGTGTGTGTGTGTGTGTGTGTGTGTGTGTGTGATATATTTCTATACTAATGTTAGTCACTCAGCTGAGGTGAGGAACCTTTTGACGTGCAAAATGAATATCAACACACCCCCCTACGAACAACACACCCCCTACGAACAACACACCCCCTACGAACAACACCCCCCCCTACGAACAACACCCCCCCCTACGAACAACACCCCCCCCTACGAACAACACACCCCCTACGAACAACACCCCCCCTACGAACAACACACCCCCCCTACGAACAACACCCCCCCCTACGAACAACACACCCCCTACGAACAACACCCCCCCCTACGAACAACACACCCCCCTACGAACAACACACCCCCTACGAACAACACACCCCCTACGAACAACACACCCCCTACGAACAACACACCCCCTACGAACAACACCCCCCCCTACGAACAACACCCCCCCCTACGAACAACACCCCCCCTACGAACAACACACCCCCCTACGAACAACACACCCCCCCTACGAACAACACCCCCCCCTACGAACAACACCCCCCCCCTACGAACAACACCCCCCCTACGAACAACACACCCCCCCCTACGAACTACACCCTCCCCTACGAACAACACCCCCCCCTACGAACAACACCCCCCCTACGAACAACACCCCCCCTACGAACAACACACCCCCCCCTACGAACTACACCCTCCCCTACGAACAACACCCCCCCCTACGAACAACACCCCCCCCTACGAACAACACCCCCCCTACGAACAACACCCCCCCTACGAACAACACCCCCCCTACGAACAACACACCCCCCCTACGAACAACACCCCCCTCTACGAACAACACACCCCCCTCTACGAACAACACACCCCCCCCACGAACAACACACCCCCTACGAACAACACACCCCCCCTACGAACAACACCCCCCCTACGAACAACACACCCCCCCTACGAACAACACCCCCCTCTACGAACAACACACCCCCCCTACGAACAACACACCCCCCACGAACAACACACCCCCCCTACGAACAACACACCCCCCCCTACGAACAACACCCCCCCTACGAACAACACACCCCCCCTACGAACAACACACCCCCTACGAACAACACACCCCCTACGAACAACACACCCCCCCTACGAACAACACACCCCCCCTACGAACAACACCCCCCCTACGAACAACACACCCCCCCCTACGAACAACACCCCCCCTACGAACAACACACCCCCCCCTACGAACAACACACCCCCCCCCCACCATGAACAACACACCCCTATGAACAACACACCCCCCCCATGAACAACACACCCCCTATGAACAACACACCCCCTATGAACAACACCCCCCCCCCCCATGAACAACACACCCCCTATGAACAACACCCCCCCCTTATGAACAACACACCCCCCCCCCCCCTATGAACAACACACCCCCTATGAACAACACCCCCCCCCTATGAACAACACACACCCTATGAACAACACACACCCTATGAACAACACCCCCCTATGCACTGCTGATCTTTTGTTTATTCATTGCATTTGTGTCTCTTGCATTTGTCCTGGTTGCGTCACCCTCTCTGTGGCTCCCTCTCTCCTGGTTGTGGCTCTCTCTCTCCTGGTTGTGTCACCCTCTCTGTGGCTCCCTCTCTCCTGGTTGTGGCTCCCTCTCTCCTGGTTGTGGCTCCCTCTCTCCTGGTTGTGGCTCCCTCTCTCTTGGTTGTGTCACCCTCTCTGTGGCTCCCTCTCTCCTGGTTGTGGCTCCCCCTCTCCTGGTTGTGTCACCCTCTCCGTGTCACCCTCTCTGTGGCTCCCTCTCTCCTGGTTGTGGCTCTCTCTCTCCTGGTTGTGTCACCCTCTCTGTGGCTCCCTCTCCTCCTGGTTGTGGCTCCCTCTCTCCTGGTTGTGTCACCCTCTCTGTGGCTCCCTCTCTCCTGGTTGTGGCTCCCTCTCTCCTGGTTGTGGCTCCCTCTCTCCTGGTTGTGTCACCCTCTCTGTGGCTCCCTCTCTCCTGGTTGTGGCTCCCTCTCTCCTGGTTGTGTCACCCTCTCCGTGTCACCCTCTCTGTGGCTCCCTCTCTCCTGGTTGTGGCTCTCTCTCTCCTGGTTGTGTCACCCTCTCTGTGGCTCCCTCTCTCCTGGTTGTGGCTCCCTCTCTCCTGGTTGTGGCTCCCTCTCTCCTGGTTGTGTCACCCTCTCTGTGGCTCCCTCTCTCCTGGTTGTGTCACCCTCTCTGTGGCTCCCTCTCTCCTGGTTGTGGCTCCCTCTCTCCTGGTTGTGTCACCCTCTCTGTGGCTCCCTCTCTCCTGGTTGTGGCTCCCTCTCTCCTGGTTGTGGCTCCCTCTCTCCTGGTTGTGTCACCCTCTCTGTGGCTCCCTCTCTCCTGGTTGAGAAAAACGGCAAACGCACACACAGGCCTTTGGGTGGCTGAACCACGGTGCTGTTGGTCCGCCAGAGAGTGAATGATGGTGGACCTTTGGCCAGGTTGATTAAAGAAGGGACACACACACACACACACACACACACACACACACACACACACACACACACACACACACACACACACACACACACACACCGCTCCCTCGGTTGGAAAAGTGCACGGTCTCACGCAGCACTTTTAAAAATGAAATCTGTGTGTGAGAGAGATTCCTGGCTTGCATCCAGATATGACGGCCAGTTCCGTGCGGTGAACTCAGACCTGTACAAGATTTATCTTGAGCACACAAAAGGCAATTGTTGATTAGTCTGCACTCGACACACTCACAATATTGGGAGAGGAAACGGCTCGATGCTCAGCACTAGTATGTGTAGCATACTGGGAACACCCCTAGTCCATGTATGCTACACATACATGGACTAGGGGTGTTCCCAGTATGCTACACATACATGGGAACACCCCTAGTCCCAACCAGTCCATGGGATTACACACATGTCTTAATCCCACTGGCACTGTTCTGGCCAGGGAGTGGCTGTTCTGTGTACAGGAGTGTGTGAGTTATATGGTCAGGATGAGAGATAAAGGAGGAGATGATGGGGATTTGTGACCCCCCCCCCCCCCCCCCCCAGGGAAAGCCCTGAGAGCAGTGTTGTTAACCCCGGTCTGATACACTGATTCCCCCCCCCCCCCGGTCTGATACACTGATCCCCCCGGTCTGATACACTGATCCCCCCCCCCCCGGTCTGATACACTGATCCCCCCCCCCCATATATTATATTATATAAGTGCTAATCACTCATAACCCATTGTGTTGGAAGTTGGGGCGGTGGAAGACCACCGGAGTCGCTCATTGATTAGAGTCGGCACGTTCTCACGTTTGCCAGAACAATCATTGTTCCTTTTGGGAGAGGGAGGGAGGGAGAGAGCGAGAGAAACTCTCTCAAACTAGGACAAGTCCTGAAAGACCATTGGGCTCTTTCATGTCCCTTCCCCCAGCAAGTCTCCAGTGGATTACAGAACTGCTATCTCAGGACGTGTCCCACCCATCCTCCTCCTCCTCTTCTTCTTGCTCTGGATGGATGGGGAGGCTGGGTTCAGGCCGTGTAGGGCTAGGCGGTTGGACCCCCCTCCAGCTGAACGGTTTCTGGGTGTGATCTTATCCAGCCTAGGTGACCTTCAGCAAGATGCCTAACCTGGTACATGATGCTAGTCCCTCTGGAAACATGTTAACCCTCCCCCATGAAGAGACCGCTTATGGAGGACCGAAAGGACTTAAAAATATATATATATTAACATCAATAAATAAATATCAATTATGGAAATAATTAGGCAAATAACAGAATTTATATCCAAAAATCCACACACAATGTATTTGTTCATTTTCAAATATTTTTCATATTTATCGGTTTATTTATGTATCGTCCTATTAATGTATTTCAGTTCGATTTTTATGTTTATTTGTTATGACATATATATATATTTTCTTTATTTTACTAACATATTTAACACTTATTCATTGTTTTGTTTTATCAAAACATTGCGAGAGAGAGCGAGAGAGAGGTGATTCAAGGTACAGTAAAGCCACTGTCAAACGCTGCAAAGTGTGGGACCCTCGGAGGTAAGCTGTCTGGAGGTTGGGTGCTGTGGTGTTTACCTTCATTCAAGCTGCTCTAGTCTGACGTAGAGCAGTGGCTCAATGACTAATGTAATGGTTCCCAAACTGGGGGGGGGGGGGGCAGAGTTATGACAGGGGGGGTGCGGTGAGCTAAATATAAATGATGCAATATCGTAAAGGTGACTTGTTCCTATTCAGATTTGCCGTTGCAGTTCTGTATTAATTACAGACACTGTTTTAAATACATTTTATAGGATTATGCACTTAAAGGATGTGTCTGAAAGCGTCTATGTGGTTATGTACGTAGAGACATTGGGTGGTAAGCTAGGTGGACATCAGCTGAATTGTTATTTATATAAATTACATTACATCAGTCATTTACAATAGTGCATTCAACATAGTAGGTAGAAATATACTTCACAGTGGATTTGTCAAGAACCTGTTTCAGCATAAGGTTGACATAAGGAGTGTGTGTGTGTGCAGCCCCCCCCCCAACTCCCCATACGCACAACATAACTATGCCTTAACCGTTCATCGGTGGTCCTGCTTTTGAATTCTGGCTCTCACCTCAAAGTCGCTCACTGTTTACGTTCTGATGAGCTGTGGTCTCTCTCTCTCACTCTGACTCTCTCTCTCCTTCTCTCTCTCTCTCTCTGACTCTCTCTCTCTCTCTCTCTGAGGTTCTGGCCCATTCCTAAGGCAGCTGAACTATGTCCAGTATGCGGTTGTTTGGTTCATTTCTCTCCCATGTTTACGAAAGGAGGCCAGGCCTCCAGGTACCAGGGCGTCAACCAGGTACATTAATGGGGATGCGTTTTGGTTGTTTAGAGGCTGTAGAATCGTATTAGGAATGAACACACACACACAGCTGTATATGTTAATGCCTGGGGTCCAATTCTTAGTGGGCCACGCAGAGTCTTATGTAAGAAACAGTGGATGTATGCGTCTTGTCAGGGATCAGCATTTGAATGATGGGATACCATTGCTTTGGGAAGGCTGTGAGTTTGGGCCACTAAGGGAAAAGCTTGTAGAGGGCGTCCGTGAAGGTTCTCAGACCAGTTTCTAAAGCCCCCCGGGTACTGCCCTGATGGTTTGACCCCATTGTCAGTGAGGTGACATCACAACAGGAAGAGGAAACAGGCAGCATGCGCCAGTGACTCAGCCGAATGATCGGTCTGCTGGCCTGACTGGCTGGCTGGTAGGATGGCATTCACAGCCAGCAACAAATGATGTGTGCTGTGGGTCAGACCACATCACTCACACACTCAGTCCTGCACAGTCCCACACACACACAGTCACACACAGTCAAAGAGGTTATTGTGCTGTTTAGAAAAACTGCCTCTCAATCATCTTAGTGTTTTTTTTGACGGCGTGACGGGGGGTGAGTGGGCCACTCCTCCGGGATGATTTATTACACATCTCAATTCATGACCCCATGGGATGCTGGGAAATGGGGTCACCAGAGGCCCCCGTTAGCTCTGTCTGGCTAACGAGCCGCGGAGACCGAGAACCGAACCCAGAGTTGGGCGTAGCCAACGTTTGTGGAGCTACGCGGAGACGCCTCTATGGCCCATACCGGCTCTGCTCACGGAGCCTCGTTAGGTTAGAGTCGCACGTATGACTTCTGGTGACTAGTAGTCCTCTTGCCTACCTGCATGTGGACTGACCTTATTGTAAGTCGCTTTGGACGAAAGCGTCTGCCAAATGACTGAATTGTAGTTTTATCCTATACACCTTTAACAACTACAAACTACAAACTCCAAATGTACACGAGCCGACGAGCCGGAAAAAGCATGGAGTCGGTTGATTGGTCCACAGAGCGACGGGTCCACGGAGCGTCACGTGACGGGTCCACGGAGCGTCGCGTGACGGGTCCACGGAGCGTCGCGTGACGGGTCCACGGAGCGTCGCGTGACGGGTCCACAGAGCACGACGGCTCCGTGGACCCGTCACGCGACGCGTCCACAGAGCACGACGGCTCCGTGGACCCGTCACGCGACGCGTCCACAGAGCACGACGGCTCCGTGGACCCGTCACGCGACGCGTCCACAGAGCACGACGGCTCCGTGGACCCGTCACGCGACGCGTCCACAGAGCACGACGGCTCCGTGGACCCGTCGCGCGATGCGTCCACAGAGCACGACGGCTCCGTGGACCCGTCGCGCGATGCGTCCACAGAGCCGTCGTGCTCTGTGGACCCGTCACGCGACGCGTCCACAGAGCCGTCGTGCTCTGTGGACCCGTCACGCGACGCGTCCACAGAGCACGACGGCTCCACGGAGCCGTCGTGCTCTGTGGACCCGTCGCGTCCACGCGTCCACAGAGCACGACGGCTCCGTGGACCCGTCGTGCTCTGTGGACCCGTCGCGCGACGCGTCCACAGAGCACGACGCGTCCACAGAGCACGACGGCTCCGTGGACCCGTCGTGCGACGCGTCCACAGAGCACGACGCGTCCACAGAGCACGACGGCTCCGTGGACCCGTCGCGCGACGCGTCCACAGAGCACGACGGCTCCGTGGACCCGTCGCGTCCACAGAGCACGACGGCTCCGTGGACCCGTCGCGCCCACGACGGCTCCGTGGACCCGTCGCGCCCACAGAGCACGACGGCTCCGTGGACCCGTCGCGCGACGCGTCCACAGAGCACGACGGCTCCGCGGAGCCGTCGCGCGACGGCTCCGCGGACCCGTCCTCCGTGGACGCGTCGCGTCCACAGAGCACGACGGCTCCGTGGACGCGTCGCGTCCACAGAGCACGACGGCTCCGTGGACGCGTCGCGTCCACAGAGCACGACGGCTCCGTGGACGCGTCGCGCGACGCGTCCACAGAGCACGACGGCTCCGCGGACCCGTCGCGTGAGGAAGGGTTTTCCAGTCATTCCAGTGCTCTGCTGAAAAGGGTTTGGTGTTGGTGGGTCGCAACTCACTGAAAACAGTGTTTAGATTTCGCCGGGTCCAGCTGTCGCAAAACAAAACCGGGCAGTAACTACCCGCCTGTTCCCCGCCCCACCAGCCGGTCCGGTGGTGTCTTGCCACGGACGTCCACGAGGAGAGTTCCAGAAGAAGCCCATGTAGCTCCTTGACCCTGAATAAGGGGTGTGGCCGGTCTCTGAATAACGGCAAGGATATTGAAGTGTAGCAGACGACGTGGCTTCCTGGGGTTCCGCCCGACAACAAGGACACCGTGTGAGGAGGAAACTGAGCTTTATTGCAGAGCTTGCAAATGATGGATGAACAGAGCAGATGGTACATGCTAGCACTCTTCTCCTGAATGTATGTGTGGTGGTTTCTGGTTTCACCTTTGGGCCTTGATTACAAAGGACCCACAGGTGGGCAGCCTCACCCAGCAGCTAAAGACTAATCAGTCTGACTGGGGCCAGGTGAGGCTGCTTCAACTAGACTCTAATCAGTCTGACTGGGGCCAGGTGAGGCTGCTTCAACCAGACTCTAATCAGTCTGACTGGGGCCAGGTGAGGCTGCTTCAACCAGACTCTAATCAGTCTGACTGGGGCCAGGTGAGGCTGCTTCAACCAGACTCTAATCAGTCTGACTGGGGCCAGGTGAGGCTGCTTCAACCAGACTCTAATCAGTCTGACTGGGGCCAGGTGAGGCTGCTTCAACCAGACTCTAATCAGTCTGACTGGGGCCAGGTGAGGCTGCTTCAACCAGACTCTAATCAGTCTGACTGGGGCCAGGTGAGGCTGCTTCAACCAGACTCTAATCAGTCTGACTGGGGCCAGGTGAGGCTGCTTCAACCAGACTCTAATCAGTCTGACTGGGGCCAGGTGAGGCTGCTTCAACCAGACTCTAATCAGTCTGACTGGGGTCATTTCAAACGTCCTTCTGAGCCCAGCTGACTCCTTGTTGTTTCTGTTGTTTTGCAGATGGTTCCCTCCCTAAAGAGACTAAAGGCGATGTGTCGAGTCACATAGCAGGTAATATACACGCACACACACACACACACACACACACACGCACACACACACACACGCACACACACACACACACACACACACACACACACGCACACGTGCACGGCACACATACAGCAGCATACATGGACTCTACTCTATGTACTAATTATGTGTGTGTGTGTGTGTGTGTGTGTGTGTTTGCAAGCATTGTGTGGAACAAGCACATTGTGCAATACACACACACACATTCATCTTTCATTGTTCCCAGTGAAACAGATAGGATGTAATCAGCTGTCATCTATCATACACTTTAGACTTCACACACACACACTCATAGACACACACACACACACACACACACACACACACACACACACACACACACACACACATAGACACACACTCTTATCTCGCTCTCGTCTTCAAACCACACCATGCCCCCGTTTCCCCCGTTCCGCCCATCCATCTTTTTGTACTTTGATGGGTCACCTATTTTAGGGTCTCCGTAGCAACGCAGGTCTACCGCCGCTGTCGGCCAATCAAGAGAGGAATCAGTCTCGGATGTCCTTAAGAAGTTGTCCTCGGGAACTTGTCCTCCCTCTTTGAGAGAGAGAGAGATGGAGGACAAGTTGTCATGGACATTCTGTTGAGTGAAAAGACTTTAGAAATGACAAGGAAGCCATCTCAGTTGGAGAGAGTTTATAACTCCTCCCCCCCCAGTCACACAATATTGTTATTCTGATGGGAAACCAGAGTACCAAACAGCGCTGCTTTGGGTTAGCTTCAGTGTGAGGAACTGGCTCGCTAGCCAGTCGGACGTGGTCATTTCTTCTATCCAGGGTGTCGTTGGGGAACCGGAGGGTGTCGTTAGGGAACCGTTGTTATTTTCTGCTCTCCCCTGGCTCGCCAGCGATCCTACTTCCGTATTCTGTGTGTGTTTCTGTGCGAGCGCATGCGTGTATGTGGTGTGTGTGGTGTGTGTGTGTGTCTCTGGGGCGAGGTCAGCCAGCCCATCTGTTAGCCGAGGGACGGCACTGTGCTGGGCCAAGACGGAGCCCACAGGTAGGGCCCAGTGGAGGAGAGGGAGAGTTCTGTCTGGGCCCTACAACAACATTGTCTAGCAATCCTCACATTTACAAACTATACAAAATATGAATTATGTAAAAAGAAAACTTCACTAAACAAAATAAACAGGTTAGAAATCAGATTGTCTGAATCTAGATTTGGCCGGTTTGCTAAGAACCCAGGATGTTAATGGTTGACATTGGTTGTCTGAATGAATTCACTCATTCCCTACGTCCTACTCCTTACATCAGTTCAGGAGTTCAATGTAGAGGACTATATACCTAGTGAGCTCATCGGCAGAATGAAAAAACACTACCGCTACTCAAGTCGCCGTTAATGACGTCATTGCTGGTCAACCTGTGGGTCCTTGATTACCAAGGAGGACCTACAGGTGTGCAGCCTCACCCAGACTCTAATCTGCCCCAGACTCTAATCAGCCCCAGACTCTAATCAGTCTGACGGGGCCAGGGGTTTGGGTTGGTGTACAGTCTTGACATGTGAGTTGTTTCGGTGTGTGACATGTGAGATGTACATCCTAGTGTTGACCTCCCAGCCGGGGGCTATGTGGTCGGTCCTGTTGAGGGCCCCGTTGAGGGCCCCGTTGAGGGCCCCGTTGAGGGCCCCTGTCCCAAATCAGGACAAACCTTCCCAGCTCTGCATCTTGCCAATTCAAACCGTTTCTCCCTGCGTGGGATGAATATAATGACACACACACACACACACACACACCACACACACACACACACACACACACACACACACACACACACACACACACACACACACACACACTCTTTGTGTGTGTGGTCAGTGGTCTGTCTACTCAGACCATTGACCACACACACAAAATGGATGCTACAGATCTACAAAACGTACATGATTCCAGATCGAAAGAAGAGATGTCGGTGGTGTGTGATGTGTTGGTTTGGGTTGAGATAAATATCCCTCACGGATATTCATAGAACAGACTGAATGGAAGCCCTGGAGTTCCCGACATTCACCACGTCCCAAATCACAGCATTCCAGACACGCTGGGAATGTGTTGGGAGTCCACACACACACACACACACACACACACACACACACACACACACACACACACACACACACACACACACACACACACACACACACACACACACACACACACTCTCACTCTTGCAGCTGGTTTATGGGCAGGAGTGTCCAGGCCAGCTGCTGCTTCTAAACTATTATCAGATTATCTCTGCATGTTGCTGACCACAATTCAGGAGGGGGGGGGTGTGTGTGTGTGTGTGTGTGTTCCATGCCAACCATGCATCTATGATGATGATCCATGCAACTGTTGCATTCTGTGTGTGTGTTTGTCTCTCTCTTGGCTCTCTGACTCTCCCACTGCTCTCCTTCGAGGCCTAAATGTATGTGCGCTACCTCTCAGTTGCGGGCTACAGCTAACCAAGCATAGCTTTGACACTAGTACTTGTGAACTGCTCTATTTTGATGTTTGCGTACCTCAGTGTTATGCTATTGTCTGCTTCAACTAATGTACACCTTGTAAGTCGCTTTGGATAAAAGCCAAATGCCCTAAATGTAATGTAAATGTAAATGTAAATGTAGTACACTTTGAAGTTGTGTCATTGTCCTACTTTTGTTGCAATCCAATAGTATACACAAAAATGTGTATTCACCAGCTATTGTTATCTGCAGATGTACACATT
Organism: Muraenolepis orangiensis; assembly: GCA_027704905.1. Taxonomy (NCBI): domain Eukaryota; kingdom Metazoa; phylum Chordata; class Actinopteri; order Gadiformes; family Muraenolepididae; genus Muraenolepis; species Muraenolepis orangiensis. Next base: position 29,778 of record JANIIK010007707.1, read on the forward strand.
GGTTGTGGTTGAGGCCCATAAATTGCCCTCTAGTGTACATGTGGTGTAATGGCACCTAGTTGCAAAGAATGACTGTCTTTACAAGACGCCCCCCCCCCCCCCCCCTTTGACAGCGCAGCAGCATCTTTCCGACTTACTAAACTTAGTGCCATGGAGCCTGTTTAATGCCCACTCCCATCTGCTACCACATAAAGAGGAGATAAACATCATCAAGTGAACCCCCCCCCCCCCCACACACACACACACACTCTGAGACCCCCCCCCCCCCCCACACACACACACACACACACACTCTGAGACCCCCCCCCCCCCCCCACACCACACACACACACACTCTGAGACCCCCCCACCCACACACACACACACTCTGAGACCCCCCCCCCCCACACACACACACACTCTGAGACCCCCCCCCCCCCCACACACACACACACACACTCTGAGACCCCCCCCCCCCCCCCACACACACACACACACACTCTGAGACCCCCCCCCCCCCCACACACACACACACTCTGAGACCCCCCCCCCACACACACACACACTCTGAGACCCCCCCCCCCCACACACACACACACTCTGAGACTCACCCCCCCCCCACACACACACACACTCTGAGACTCACCCCCCCCCCACACACACACACACTCTGAGACTCACCCCCCCCCCCACACACACACACACTCTGAGACCCCCCCCCCCCACACACACACACACTCTGAGACTCACCCCCCCCCCCACACACACACACACTCTGAGACTCACCCCCCCCCCCCACACACACACACACTCTGAGACTCACCCCCCCCCCCACACACACACACACTCTGAGACCCCCCCCCACACATACACACACACAATCTGAGACCCCCCCCCCACACACACCACACCCACACACACACACACACACACACACACACACACACTCTGAGACCCCCCCCCACACCACACACACACACACACACACACACACACTCAGACCCCCCCCCCCACCACACACACACACTCTGAGACCCCGCCAAGCATGCGGCATAAGCGCTCACATTGGCTGCACATCGGCAGCCAATCAGAGGGAGGCACCGCCGTCCATCTCCACCTTAAGGGCAGTTGCTCTTAAACTGCTTTTTGTGGCCCACGTGTGCCGCACGTACACGATTACTGCACACGTTTAGGATTACACCCCCCTCTGGCCCTGCCCCACCCCTGTCTCGCTCCCTCTCCCATCTTCTGCTAAATCTCTCTCTCTCTCTCTCTCTCTCTCTCGCTCTCGCTCTCGCTCGCGCGCGCGCGCGCCTCCCTCCCTCCTAGAAAGGCGCAGAGGATTAGTCTCTCGATCTAAACCCTGCCCTCTGCTGGAGCCACAGGATCACACACACACACACTGCGTTTCACAGTTTGTTTATTTTTCACGCACTTGGATTACATTAGTGGAGATGCAGACTGCCTTGATGGTTTGTGTAGGTCTGCCCGGTAACCGATTACCAGCACAGGTTCGCACACAAAACCAGCCGTTCCCCTGCTCAGCCGGCTTGGCTCCGCTAGGTCCCGGTTCTCTGCCTCGATGATAAGGTAACCGTAACTTTAACGCCTCCTTCGCCTCCTCCTCCTCCTCCTCGGGTGCAGTCAAGTGCTTCTGACTCTGTTGAGATGAGGAGGTTGGACAGGCTGCATAGAGAGCAGGGAGGAGCCCATGAGAATGATCTGGTTCCTTCTCTCTCTCCGTCTCTCTCCGTCTCTCATTACACACACACATACCTTGAGCTGGAGGTTGACTTCATCTCTACTGTGTGTTTATGTTGAAGGGTGGTATATAGATTTCCAGAATTTTTGTGGTTTCTGTGGTTCGCGCGCGCGCGCGTGTGTGTGCGCGCGTGGTCTGGTTGTTGTTCTGGGCTGTTTCCCACTGGTCTCTCACCCTATATTTAGACGCAGGTCACCGCAGGGTGCCACCAGGCTCCCTCAGCCTGCACGCCGGTCGTCCCCGAGCCTCTCCTGCTCCGGGCCTCTCCTGCCCCGAGCCTCTCCTGCCCCGAGCCTCTCCTGCCCCGGGCCTCTCCTGCCCCGAGCCTCTCCTGCTCCGGGCCACGTCAGCAGGCCGGCTGACCCCCCCAGAGCCAGGGCCGGCTGAACCCCCCCCAGAAGAACACAGAGTGCAGAAATGACTTACTTGGGAATTGTATAGTATTTTGTATTACAGTATTGTAGTTTAGTATAGTATAGTAGTACAGTAGTATAGTACAATAGTGTATTATAGTACAGTAAAGTACACTAGTATAGTTTAGTAGTAGTATAGTACAGTAGTGTAGTACAGTAAAGTAGTACAAAGTACTTATAAAACACATTGGATAAAAGCAATATATAAAAGCAGTCCATATAAAAAAGCAGTCCATTACAGTAGTGCAGTAGTATAGTGTAGTATAGTAGTGTAGTAGTATAGTAGTGTAGTGCAGTAGTGTAGTGTAGTAGTGTAGTGTAGTAGTGTAGTGCAGTAGTATAGTAGGTAGTGTAGTGCAGTAGTATAGTAGTGTAGTGCAGTAGTATAGTAGTGTAGTGTAGTGCGGTAGTATAGTAGTGTAGTGCAGTAGTATAATAGGGTAGTGTAGTGCAGTAGTGTAGTGCAGTAGTATAGTAGGGTAGTGTAGTGCAGTAGTATAATAGGGTAGTGTAGTGCAGTAGTGTAGTGTAGTGCAGTAGTATAGTAGTGCAGTGTAGTGCAGTAGTATAGTAGGGTAGTGTAGTGCAGTAGTGTAGTGCAGTAGTGTAGTATAGTATAGTAGTGTAGTGCAGTAGTATAGTAGTGTAGTATAGTAGGGTAGTATAGTAGTGTAGTGCAGTAGTATAGTAGGGTAGTGTAGTGTAGTATAGTAGTGTAGTGCAGTAGTATAGTAGTGTAGTGTAGTGCAGTAGTATAGTAGGGTAGTGTACTGCAGTAGTATAGTTGTGTAGTGCATTAGTATAGTAGTGTAGTGTAGTAGTATAGTAGGGTAGTGTACTGCAGTAGTATAGTTGTGTAGTGCAGTGCAGTAGTGTAGTGCAGTAGTATAGTAGTGTAGTGTAGTGCAGTAGTATAGTAGGGTAGTGTAGTGCAGTAGTGTAGTGCAGTAGTGTAGTATAGTATAGTAGTGTAGTGCAGTAGTATAGTAGGGTAGTATAGTAGTGTAGTGCAGTAGTATAGTAGGGTAGTGTAGTGTAGTGTAGTGCAGTAGTATAGTAGGGTAGTGTACTGCAGTAGTATAGTTGTGTAGTGCATTAGTATAGTAGTGTAGTGTAGTAGTATAGTAGGGTAGTGTACTGCAGTAGTATAGTTGTGTAGTGCAGTGTAGTGCAGTAGTATAGTAGTGTAGTGCAGTAGTATAGTAGTGTAGTGCAGTAGTATAGTAGGGTAGTGTAGTGCAGTAGTATAGTAGGGTAGTGTAGTGCAGTAGTATAGTAGTGTAGTGCATTAGTATAGTAGTGTAGTAGTATAGTAGGGTAGTGTAGTAGTAGTATAGTGTAGTTATGCAGTAGTGTAGTGCAGTATAGTAGTGTAGTGTAGTGCAGTAGTATAGTAGTGTAGTGTAGTGCAGTAGTGTAGTGCAGTAGTATAGTAGTGTAGTGCAGTAGTATAGTAGGGTAGTGTAGTGCAGTAGTATAGTAGGTAGTGTAGTGCAGTAGTATAGTAGGGTAGTGTAGTGAGTAGTATAGTAGTGTAGTGTAGTATAGTAGGTAGTGTAGTGCAGTAGTATAGTAGGTAGTGTAGTGCAGTAGTATAGTAGTGTAGTGTAGTGTAGTAGTGTAGTGTAGTAGTATAGTAGTGTAGTGCAGTAGTATAGTGTAGTAGTGTAGTATAGTAGTGTAGTGCAGTAGTAGTATAGTAGTGTTGTGTAGTGCAGTAGTATAGTAGTGTAGTGTAGTAGTATAGTAGTGTAGTGTAGTGCAGTAGTATAGTAGGTAGTGTAGTAGTATAGTAGTGTAGTGTAGTAGTATGTAGGTAGTGCAGTAGTATAGTAGTGTAGTGTAGTGCAGTAGTATAGTAGGTAGTGTAGTATAGTAGGTAGTGTAGTATAGTAGTGTAGTGTAGTGCAGTAGTATAGTAGTGTAGTGTAGTGCAGTAGTATAGTAGGTAGTGTAGTATAGTAGTGTAGTGTAGTGCAGTAGTATAGTAGTGTAGTGTAGTGCAGTAGTGTAGTGTAGTAGTATAGTAGTGTAATGTAGTGCAGTAGTGTAGTGTAGTGTAGTAGTATAGTAGTGTAGTGTACTGCAGTAGTGTAGTATAGGAGTGTAGTATAGTTGTGTAGTGTAGTGCAGTAGTATAGTAGTGTAGTGCAGTAGTGTAGTGTAGTGCAGTAGTATAGTAGTGTAGTGTAGTGCAGTAGTGTAGTGTACTGCAGTAGTATAGTAGTGTAGTGTAGTGCAGTAGTATAGTAGTGTAGTATAGTAGTGTAGTGCAGTAGTATAGTAGTGAAGTTTAGTATAGTAGTATAGGATAGTACAGTAGTATAGTGTAGTATAGTACAGTAGTATAGTAGTATAGCGAGAGAGAGAGAGAGAGAGAGGAGAGAGAGAGAGAGAGAGAGAGAGAGAGAGAGAGAGAGAGAGAGAGAGAGAGAGAGAGAGAGAGAGAGAGAGAGAGAGAGAGAGAGAGAGAGAGAGAGAGAGAGAGAGAGAGAGAGAGAGAGAGAGAGAGAGAGAGAGAGAGAGAGAGAGATACCGACGGTTCAAACGTAAACACGCTGCTGTCGACTGGTTCAATCCACGGTTGCCTCGGCAACGCCTCCTCCCCCCTCCTCCTCCTCGTTTGAACTTCTTAAAGCCGTGTGTGATTGGAGGCGGTCTGGAAAAGGAGCGTGCGGTCGTCTTCTCTCCGTGGGAAATGAACGACGGTTGGATGGCGAGTTCCGTGACAACCGACCTGCTTCACAAAGAAAGAGCCTGCTTCACCCTATTTTGGTTGTGTGTGTGTCAGAGTCGTGGATGCGGTGCGAACGTTAAACTTACAGCACAGTACACAACTCCCACACCAACCTGTCAACACTGGAGCTTCATTGACCTTTGATTACCGTGCAGCTTGCTGCCGGTTGGACAAGCAGACAGCCAATCAGTGGCCATCTTCAGGCCCAGTGCCACTGGAGGAATGGAGAAAGGGGTTTGTCACTGCAGTTATCATTGGGTGACAGTTTGCTGCAGGGCCGCGTCTGGCAAGTGGCGAAGGAAAGGCACCCTTGAAAGAGGAGCTGTTGGATTTGGTTGATCATATAATTGAGTTATTAAGAGTACTTTTGTCATCGCTCCATTGGTAAAGAGTGTGAACCTAAACACACACACACACACACACACACACACACACACACACACACACACACACACACACACACACACACACACACACACACACACACACACACACACACAGAGAGAGAGAGTGTCAGTCAGTCAGTCAGTCAGTCAGTCAGTCAGTCAGTCAGTCAGTCAGTGTCGGCCGGCACAGGAATGCAAAGAACCATGACATCATCTCCTGGTCCTCCCCGTGGGTCTTCTCTATTGGTCCAGCTTAGGCCAGAGAACACACATGATTTAGTGTGTGTGCTTATATGTACACCAGCAATTCAAAGATGGCGTGAAACGGTCTCAGAGAGAGAGAGAGAGAGAGAGAGAGAGAGAGAGAGAGAGAGAGAGAGAGAGAGAGACGGTGGTTTAGAGATGTACCTGGAATGGACGATGCTAGGTGTGTTTTAAATCAAAGAAGAAAGCTCCTGCACTCCATCTTAGCGCCATGGAGCTCCCCCGCCGTTAACAGAGATCACGTGACGCACTTAAAATGTTAGCGATTTATTTTTTGAGAGAGAGAGAGAGAATTGAGATGGACCAGAGCTGCTCCCCTGTTTTGTTAAGTGCGGTTGTAAAGCCACTCTATTGTGGTTCAATGTCTTATCACCTTCACCATGGAAGATGAACCCGAGGTTATGTTTTCTACCTAAATGGCAAATCAAATTCTTGAATCTTGTTATTGATGCTTTGGAGCCTTATTACACTGGACACTTCATGGATGATGATGTCCGCATTGAAGATGTTAGATATCTAACTTTGTGGTTTGGGTTCCCCAGTGTGTCAGATGGAGGGTCTGAGGGTGGGGGTAGCTTGAGGAGGACAGTACAGGTCGTACCAGAGATGAAGGCCGTGCTCACTTTGTGGGCAGCTGAGGTGCCTCTGAATGGATGCCTTTTACTTGGTCATTTAAGGACCAAATATGTTATTGGGTAGAAAGAAAACTAACATGCCCTCAAAATACTCTGGTTTCCCTTCAACACTGCATTTACCGAAGTTGAAAAGACCACTATATTTAGCGTGAAGGGTGTTTGTTTATCCTCGTATGTAGGTAACGCTCGTAGTTCTTAAAATAGTAAATATGAAAAAATACATAATATTCAGAACTAAATATTGACTTGAAGATGCCGTTTTTTAAACTGTTAACTGTTAGCGGTCGAATGACATGATATGCTAAGCACTGAGTATTATCCATAGACTGTAGGGATATGACTGTAGACTGTAGGGATATGACCATAGGGATATGACTGTAGACCGTAGGGATATGACTGTAGGGATATGACCGTAGACCATAGGGATATGACTGTAGGGATATGACCGTAGACCATAGGGATATGACTGTAGGGATATGACCGTAGGGATATGACTGTAGACCGTAGGGATATGACCGTAGGGATATGACTGTAGACCGTAGGGATGACTGTAGGGATATGACCGTAGACTGTAGGGGTATGACCGTAGACCGTAGGGATATGACTGTAGGGATATGACTGTATGGATATGACCGTAGACCGTAGGGATATGACTGTAGACCGTAGGATATGACTGTAGACCGTAGGGATATGACCGTAGACTGTTGGGATATGACTGTAGGGATATGACTGTAGACTGTAGGGATATGACTGTAGGGATATGACCGTAGGCCGTATGACCGTTAGGGTGCATCATAATACACAATTTCAGAAAACTGAAGGCGGCGAGGCTGTTCTCCTGGCACCACTGCTCCAGCGATCCGACCTCCCTGTAGGCTGTCTCGTCGTCCCGGCGATCAGGCCCATCACTGTCGTGTCGTCAGCAAACTTGATGATGAAGTTGGAGCTGTGCATAGCCATGCAGTAGAGGAGAGGGCTCAGCACGCATCCCTGGGGGGCTCCCGTGTTGAGGGTCAGTGGCTCTGAGGTGGTGCTGCCCATCCTCACCACCTAGCGGCGGTCTGACAGGAGGTCCAGTATCCAGCTGCACGTGGATGGGGGCACACCAAGACCTCTAAGCTTGGTGTCGAGCTTGTCAGGAACTATCGTGTTTAACGCTGAGCTGTAGTCCATAAACAGCATTCGCACATAACAGTTCTTTCCCTCCAGGTGGGAAAGGGCAGTGTGGAGGGCCATGGCAATTGCGTCGTCCGTGGATCTGTTTTGACGATATGCAAATTGCCATGGGTCCAGCGTGGCAGGTAACACGGAGCAAATAAAGTCCTTGACCAACCTCTCGAAAGCATTTGCTGACAATCAAGGTGACGCTACAGGTCTATAGTCATTCAGGCATGTTACCTTGGGTTGTTTAGGGACAGGCACGATGGTGGACATCTTGAAGACCGCGGGAACAACAGCCTGGGACAGGGAGAGGTTGAAGATGTCTGCAAAGACTCTGCCAACTGGTCTGCGCATGCTCTGAGGGCGCGGCCCGGGATGTCGTCGGG
>JANIIK010007707.1:47500-50000 GCA_027704905.1 Muraenolepis orangiensis
GGATGTTAGTCAGTGCAGGATGCAATTAACCATCACACCACTGTGGGAAACACAAGCGTCATGTGTGTGTGTGTGTGTGTGTGTGTGTTTCTAGGTGTGTGTACCAGGGATGCAAGAAATACCCAAATAAAAAAGTGGTACACAAAGCCCTCGTTTTGGTACAGGTGCACAAAATAAGTCTGCAATAGTTTCCCCCGATGTACACACACCCACACCTGAGCTCAGGGAAAAGCCGCTTTTGACCTGCTTTTTGACTGTTGTACAGCCAGCAGGGTACACTTCTAAACACTGGTTCTAATATTATATCCATTGGGAACATAGACATGAGATGTATCCCATTAGATTCGCTTATTTTGTAGAAAATATTGACCAAGAAATGGCTCTATTCCAAGCTTTGAAGCCCCGTCTCCCGGGCAGGTCTACACCACTAGACACAGGACTCAGACCGTCTCCTGGGCAGGTCTACACCACTAGACACAGGACTCAGACCGTCTCCTGGGCAGGTCTACACCACTAGACACAGGACTCAGACCGTCTCCTGGGCAGGTCTACACCACTAGACACAGGACTCAGACCGTCTCCTGGGCAGGTCTACACCACTAGACACAGGACTCAGACCGTCTCCTGGGCAGGTCTACACCACTAGACACACAGGACTCATACCGTCTCCTGGGCAGGTCTACACCACTAGACACACGGACTCAGACCGTCTCCTGGGCAGGTCTACACCACTAGACACAGGACTCAGACCGTCTCCTGGGCAGGTCTACACCACTAGACACACGGACTCAGACCGTCTCCTGGGCAGGTCTACACCACTAGACACAGGACTCAGACCGTCTCCTGGGCAGGTCTACACCACTAGACACAGGACTCAGACCGTCTCCTGGGCAGGTCTACACCACTAGACACACAGGACTCATACCGTCTCCTGGGCAGGTCTACACCACTAGACACAGGACTCAGACCGTCTCCTGGGCAGGTCTACACCACTAGACACAGGACTCAGACCGTCTCCTGGGCAGGTCTACACCACTAGACACACAGGACTCATACCGTCTCCTGGGCAGGTCTACACCACTAGACACAGGACTCAGACCGTCTCCTGGGCAGGTCTACACCACTAGACACAGGACTCAGACCGTCTCCTGGGCAGGTCTACACCACTAGACACACAGGACTCATACCGTCTCCTGGGCAGGTCTACACCACTAGACACAGGACTCAGACCGTCTCCTGGGCAGGTCTACACCACTAGACACAGGACTCAGACCGTCTCCTGGGCAGGTCTACACCACTAGACACACAGGACTCATACCGTCTCCTGGGCAGGTCTACACCACTAGACACACAGGACTCATACCGTCTCCTGGGCAGGTCTACACCACTAGACACAGGACTCAGACCGTCTCCTGGGCAGGTCTACACCACTAGACACAGGACTCAGACCGTCTCCTGGGCAGGTCTACACCACTAGACACAGGACTCATACCGTCTCCTGGGCAGGTCTACACCACTAGACACAGGACTCAGACCGTCTCCTGGGCAGGTCTACACCACTAGACACAGGACTCAGACCGTCTCCTGGGCAGGTCTACACCACTAGACACAGGACTCAGACCGTCTCCTGGGCAGGTCTACACCACTAGACACAGGACTCAGACCGTCTCCTGGGCAGGTCTACACCACTAGACACACACGACTCATACCGTCTCCCGGGCAGGTCTACACCACTAGACACAGGACTCAGACCGTCTCCTGGGCAGGTCTACACCACTAGACACAGGACTCAGACCGTCTCCTGGGCAGGTCTACACCACTAGACACACAGGACTCATACCGTCTCCCGGGCAGGTCTACACCACTAGACACAGGACTCAGACCGTCTCCTGGGCAGGTCTACACCACTAGACACAGGACTCAGACCGTCTCCTGGGCAGGTCTACACCACTAGACACACAGGACTCATACCGTCTCCCGGGCAGGTCTACACCACTAGACACAGGACTCAGACCGTCTCCTGGGCAGGTCTACACCACTAGACACAGGACTCAGACCGTCTCCTGGGCAGGTCTACACCACTAGACACACAGGACTCATACCGTCTCCCGGGCAGGTCTACACCACTAGACACAGGACTCAGACCGTCTCCTGGGCAGGTCTACACCACTAGACACAGGACTCAGACCGTCTCCTGGGCAGGTCTACACCACTAGACACACAGGACTCAGACCGTCTCCTGGGCAGGTCTACACCGCTAGACACACAGGACTCAAATATCCTTCTTAGGTTAAATAAATCGTAATACACCACCAAAATGACTACGTAAGGATTATGGCCCCCCAAGTGTACACATGCAGAAATGTTGTCATACACCCATCGCCTTCTTCCTGCCATTTTGGAATGTTCCGGAAAGGCAAGATGCAGGATATTTTTTTAACATAAATGAACACCAAACACTACACACTGGAATTGAGAGAGAGAGAGAGAGAGAGAGAGG
>JANIIK010007708.1:0-50000 GCA_027704905.1 Muraenolepis orangiensis
GTGCTTTGTGTTCATTGCAAAGAATAATTTCCTTTCCATTAATCCAACATACCATACCAACCAAAATACCACTTCAACGCCAAACACTCAACAAGTCCGTCTTGGCAACTGGCTGAATTCCCCAATACCAGGGGCTATGTGTGCGAGGCGTGTTAACATTTATAAACTGCTCCATCTATCCTTCTGCCATTGTGCTGCCATTTTTGGACGTTAAATCAAAGAATCTCAAACATGTAAAACATGTTGCTCCATCTACCTCTCTATGTGCTGTTGTGGATGCAAAACCAAACTTCCATGTTCCAATTGTGAAGAGTTAACAAACCATGCATTGCATTGGAATTGGAATCCATCTCGTTATCTCCGTTTATTCCCACATTGAAATAACCAATTAATAAATAACCGATTAATGAGATAAGTTTTAAAATGAAAATACATATACAAAAGACAGTGGTTCATTTGGGGATGGGTGGTATCCCGGGTGGAGGACCTACGTGAAGGGGTACACCATGGCCGCCACCGAGGGCTCGTCCCTGGAGCAGACGTAGTCAAAGTCCAGCATGCCCTGCACCGCCCGGGTCTGCATCCCCCACACGATGGACTTGGTCTGACGACTGAACAGGGTGGTTGCCTTGGCTGAGAGAGCGAGAGCGAGAGCGAGCGAGAGAGACGCGTGAGCAGAGAGAAACAGCGTGAGACAGAGAGAAACAGCGTGAGACAGAGAGAGAGACAGAGCAAGAGAGGGAGAGAGAGAGCAATTCATAGGTTGAATGAGAAAGGCAGGAAGAGAGAAAGAGAAAGAGATCGAGCGAAAAGGATGGAGAGAGAGCAAGGTGGTGGTGGTGGTGGGAGGTGGGAGGTGGGGGGGCACATTTTGGGAAGGAGAGAGAACATTGAACGAGTGAGGAGAGGGACCCCACAAGGAAGCAATCACAGGACCAAACAGAGCTTGTTGTGAGGCAGGAACCAAACACCAAAGCCTTGCCCCATCGTTAGCATGAGCAACATGGAGGAACAGGCTCTTATCAAATTCATCACCTCGCCTTAATAAATCCCACTGCAAAAACAAAACAAAATTAAAAAAAATGCATCCACACTAAAAATCGATTCAAAGTCCAAAGCAACACACTCCAGGTGTTAGTGGAAGGCCAGAGGGACCAGTCAGCACCCTGGGTTTCCATGGCAACATCAACAATGAGAACACAGCACACGCAAACACTGCAGCAGAAATGGGAGGGGGGAGGGAGGGGGGTGGGGTGCTTTATTTTCAGATGGGAAAATGTGGACATAGAGGTCAACTGTCCAAGTCAAATTCAGGTAGATTGAAAAGGGCCCATAGGTTAAAGGGCCCATAGGTTACTATTCCGAAGCTGCTATAGATGCTCTTTAGAAAATGTCATAAACAAGTATTACATAAACACACAGAATCCACCCAGCCATAATGGTCATCTGTAGCATATTGCCTACTATTCAACTGAGGGCCTGTTTTCTGACACACTTTAACACAGTAGTTCAGGAAATAAAGGTCAGGTGACCTGACTACACGGTCTACGCCGGGTAGAGGAGAACATGGGCCGGGAAAGGGTTTCTAAAAGCAGGCCGGGCCACACACACACACACACAGAGGAGACCGAGACGTTAAGAGAGCGAGAGCGAGAGCGAGAGAGAGACCACCACAGCACAAACAAACACCGTCTCGCCTGCTAGCTGCACACTGTTACACTAGACCTCCCCTGCTATCTGTCCTAGTTTAAAAAAATTGACACAGGCTAGCCCGGCCCAGCACTAGAGTACTAGTGAGGGACAACATATTAAGACACTGCTGACATAGCTGCCCGTAACCAAGGTAACCTGAAGTATCCTTTGGCAAGGTTTGAAGGTGCAATTCACAATCACCGATCACATGCGTTCAGACGTACACACACACTGACTAGGACATGAAAAACAATCAGTATTATGGGATAGCCTGCACTGACCAATGGCTTTGGAGGAAACGTTACCCAACCAGAAATACCACTGCTCCTACAGGCATTCTAGATAGACCCGCTGCTGCTCAGCTAGGGAGCATCCTTGCAGAATGACACACAGCCACGAGGAGAGAGAGAGGGGCGGCAGGAAGGAGAGAAAGAAGGGTGGATTGAAGGAACGGAGAGAAGGTGGCCCCTGTCCTACCTCCGCCGGGGCCTGGACAGGCGTGAGCTTCTGTCAGCCCATGGGATGCAAATGAACCAAAACAAACAAACAAACAAGAACAAATTAACCTATGAAGACACCGCCTAAGTGTCCAAGAACAGGTTAGCAAATGCTAACATGGGGGCAGAACGGAGGGGAGGGGTCATGCAGAGGTCACCAGGCCCTCGGGTGCCGTCCCTCAGCTAGAGAGGAGGTCAACTGTTTGTGTCCAATACGTGCGTTAGTCAATTGCCCTGCCTCCAGCAATGTGATAGGTCGAAACATATATATGAAGCAAGAAGAAAGTGAAATGCCCTGTTGACCCAGATAAGAGTGTGTCTGCCATCAGACATTGGTTACCAATGTAGTTTGATTTGTGAGTTGTGGTTACTAATGTACTCTGATATGTGAGACTAGGGGAAAAAGTGGGGACAGGAAGTGTACATCTAGAAGCTTGTCTGAAGCTTGTCTGTAGCTTGTCAACAAGTCACATGTGTGTACACACACATGTGACTTGTTGACAAGCTACAGACAAGCTTCTAGTCAAGAAAATGTGGATACTCTAGTGTGTGTGTGTGTGTGTGTGTGTGTGTGTGTGTGTGTGTGTGTGTGTGTGTGTGTGTGTGTGTGTGTGTGTGTGTGTGTGTGTGTGTGTGTGTGTGTGTGTGTGTGTGTGTGTGTGTGTGTGTGTGTGTGTGTAGGACGAGGGAGGCGGATGACGGTGCTACTGGGAGGAGCTTAAGACACACCTGGCCCTTACCTTTGCAGTTGGCCATGACCAAATTCTTCAAGGGCCAGAGAATAGAGTGAAGAGAGTCTTACAGACATAAAGGAGGACGGAGAGGGAAATACAACAAAAAGAACAGAAAAACAGACACGGATCAGCGGGAAAAAATTAATAAAGGAGGGGGAAAGAAAAGTTTAAAACAATGACCAGTAGGGGGGACGTACAGGAAGTGGGGAGGAGAGGAACAAAGATGGGTGTGTATATATGAGTAAGTGATTGTATGGACGTTAAGGAGAGAGGAGGAGGAGTAGGCCGGCGCAGTCCAGTTACCTGCTGGGAAGCCAGCTTTGGACTTCTTGGGAGGCGTGGCCTCGGTGGCCACCCTGGGCTCAGAGAAGGAAGCGGTCCGAGTGTTAGCCGGTGTCTGGAACACAAGGGGGAGAGAGACAGGGTGTAATGTAAATAGACCAGAGAGGGTGAGAGTCAGAGAGACAGGGTGTAATGTAAATAGACCAGAGAGGGTGAGAGTCAGAGAGACAGGGTGTAATGTAAATAGACCAGAGAGGGTGAGAGTCAGAGAGACAGGGTGTAATGTAAATAGACGAGAGAGAGTGAGGGTGAGAGTCAGAGAGACAGACAGGGTGTAACATAATGACAAATGAGAGAGAGAGAGAGACAACATCCATGGGAAAACATCCACTGTAAAACCACCACTGGTGTAACAGGTTATTTTACATTTAAATAGAAATCAAGCATTTATTTAGAGCCTCTTTCAAGATCTAGGCAAGAAGAATTCCCACATCGGCTTACGAGATCCTCTTGTGCGCATGACAAAAACATGTCTTGCTTAACTCACCCGATCCCTTTTAGAGTTAATTTTCCCTTTCTAGTCACTAGTTGGAACAGACTGTGACACTGCATTGTGGGTGTGGTCAAACAAATCACCCAAGACCTAACTCAACAAAACAGAGTATTAACAGCGTTCTTGCGGATTCAATGTTTACAGAGTTACAAGTGGTACTAGAAGTTAAATTAGAACGCAGTGTGTATGTAAAAGAGTTTAATTGTTGTCACAGCAGAACAGCTTGACCCAGAGGCTGGCAGTGACAGTGAGAGCAAGACACAGAGAACAAAAGATGTGTGTTCCGGAAGCATGCTGTAGGAGGTAGACCGCTACGCTAAATGCTCTTTGGCAGAAAGTGGGGGTTTCAGTGTTAAAATGTATGCTAGCTACTGTAACCGTTTCAGTGTTTAAACTTAACCCAACCTAAGCTGGCTAGTGTAAAGGTTAAGGTTTCATTGTTAAACTTACCCCAACTTAAGCTGGCTAGTGTAAAGGTTGTGGTTTTAGTGTTAAACCTAACCCAACTTAAGCTGGCTATAGTAAAGGTTGTGGGTTCAGTGTTAAACTTAACCCAACTTAAGCTGGCTAGTGTAAAGGTTGTGGGTTCAGTGTTAAACTTAACCCAACTTAAGCTGGCTAGTGTAACCGTTGAGGTTTCAGTGTTAAACTTAACCCATCTTAAGCTGGCTAGTGTAACCGTTGAGGTTTCAGTGTTAAACTTAACCCATCTTAAGCTGGCTAGTGTAACCGTTGAGGGTTCAGTGTTAAACTTAACCCATCTTAAGCTGGCTAGTGTAACCGTTGAGGTTTCAGTGTTAAACTTAACCCATCTTAAGCTGGCTAGTGTAACCGTTGAGGTTTCAGTGTTAAACTTAACCCATCTTAAGCTGGCTAGTGTAACCGTTGAGGTTTCAGTGTTAAACTTAACCCATCTTAAGCTGGCTAGTGTAACCGTTGAGGTTTCAGTGTTAAACTTAACCCATCTTAAGCTGGCTAGTGTAACCGTTGAGGTTTCAGTGTTAAACTTAACCCATCTTAAGCTGGCTAGTGTAACCGTTGAGGTTTCAGTGTTAAACTTAACCCATCTTAAGCTGGCTAGTGTAACCGTTGAGGTTTCAGTGTTAAACTTAACCCATCTTAAGCTGGCTAGTGTAACCGCGGCGGTTCCACTGCCACGTCATGCTAACATACCGCCACGTTGTTGCTGGCATTGAGCAGGAAGTTGGCGGTGTGTGCGTCCATGGGGGGCTGGTTAGGGATTGGTCGGTGGCCCATTGCCATGCCAACGATGGCCGTCATGTGGGTCTCTGTTCCGAACACGTGGATGGGGATTCCTGTGGTCTTACCTGGAGCATTTCAAGCATACAATCCACATCAGTTAAGAACCATGTTGTTCTCTCAAACTCTTAATTCGCAACGTTTCCTTGGAAAATGTACAGGTCTGTAGCATAAAAGCCCTGCATGTTGAGAAAGGTCCAAAATATCAAAACTCTTAATCGTATAAACACCTAGAACCACAAGCAATGAAATCAAATATATTATTATAATGTACAATATATGGTGTTGTATTGACTCCAAGTCATTTAAAGCACTTCTAGTGGCGGACCATGGTACTGCACGTGCAGAGAGGCCATAACAGCAAAATACACTTTGTTTTTGTTTTCAATTCAACAGAAATCTATATTTTTCTCACCCACTTCCCCCATTACCCTCAGGCCCTCCTGGTAGTTGGGGCCCCCACGGCGGACAAAGATGGTGACCTCGTGCTCCTTCAGGGGCCCCTGGTAGTCCTTGATGGCCCTGACGATGCCCTGTGGAGCCCAGAACCCCACGTTAGGACAGGCACCGCCACAATGTGATGAAGAAAACAACCATACCATACACCATCCCAAAATACACCTTCAGCATATTGTTTTCTACAAACTGATATACTATTAAAAATGATGTCCAATATGCAAAACAAACTAATGTATATTAGCAGGTATATAAAATACATCTTGAATATTAATATTTAATTCATAAAGTACATGTTATCTTAATCTACAATGCGTTTGACCAGGATATTGAACAATACATTTGAACCCAGTATCAAAGCAGCATTGGCGGGTTCATATCCCCAACATGTAAGGTAACGGTCAGGCCAAAAAGAACACAACCACTGTGCTCCAACACTGTACATCATTACACAACATGTACATCATTACATAACATGGTTACTTACATAACATGACATGGTTAAAGATAGCATGCGCAGTTGCGCACGTGTGTAGTGCATAAACAAGTACTGGAATGTCTCACCTTAAAAGTGGCGGCAACGTTGGTGAAGTTGGCGATGCTCCCGCCAATTATGAGGACCTTGCCTGCAAGGACCAACATATTAGACAAGTTAGACAAGACCAGACAAGTTAGAAGAGGAGCAAGAGGAGACCAGCAGGGGTAACAAGAGGACAACAGTAGATTTGGACCAGGATTGGTAATAAGCAAACAGAGAGAAGTGTTAAGCTTAGAGTACAATTTCTGCGTCATATTTGTACCCAAAATTCAAATAGGACTCAAGTCTTGTTAGAACAACGGCCAAGTTGGAACAATAACAACGTACACACACACATCTTTGTGTGTAATGACTTAATAGCATACATCACATTAGTTGGTTTGAAGAGCGTTTAAGGAAAGGAGTTTGTCTGGCTTACAACAGTGTGTGTGTGTACACACATGTACGTGTGTGTACACACACACACGTAGATGTACGTGTGTGTACACACACACACGTAGATGTACGTGTGTGTACACACACACACGTACATCTACGTGTGTGGTACACACACACGTACATCTACGTGTGTGTACGCACACACACGTACATCTACGTGTGTGTACGCACACACACGTACATCTACGTGTGTGGTACGCACACGTACATCTACGTGTGTGTACGCACACGTACATCTACGTGTGTGTACGCACACACGTACATCTACGTGTGTACGCACACACGTACATCTACGTGTGTACGCACACACGTACATCTACGTGTGTACGCACACACGTACATCTACGTGTGTACGCACACACGTACATCTACGTGTGTGTACGCACACACGTACATCTACGTGTGTGTACGCACACACACATGTGTGTGTACACACACACACATGTGTGTGTACACACACACACGTGTGTGTGTACACACACACACATGTGTGTGTGTGTACACACACACATGTGTGTGTGTGTACACACGTGTGTGTGTACACACACACGTGTGTGTGTGTGTGTACACACACGTGTGTGTGTACACACACACGTGTGTGTGTACACACACACATGTGTGTGTACACACACACATGTGTGTGTGTGTACACACGTGTGTGTGTACACACACACACGTGTGTGTGTACACACGTGTGTGTGTACACACACACGTGTGTGTGTACACACGTGTGTGTGTACACACACACATGTGTGTGTACACACACACATGTGTGTGTGTGTACACACACACATGTGTGTGTACACACACACATGTGTGTGTGTGTACACACACACGTGTGTGTGTACACACACATGTGTGTGTGTACACACGTGTGTGTGTACACACACGTGTGTACACACACATGTGTGTGTGTACACACGTGTGTGTGTACACACACATGTGTGTGTACACACACACACATGTGTGTGTACACACACACACATGTGTGTGTGTACACACACGTGTGTGTGTGTACACACACATGTGTGTGTACACACACACACATGTGTGTGTACACACACACACATGTGTGTGTGTACACACACGTGTGTGTGTGTACACACGTGTGTGTACACACACGTGTGTGTACACACACGTGTGTGTGTGTGTGTACACACACACACGTGTGTGTGTACACACGTGTGTGTACACACACACACGTGTGTACGTGTACACACACGTGTGTGTGTACACACGTGTGTGTGTGTACACACACGTGTGTACACACACACGTGTGTGTGTGTACACACACACACGTGTGCACATGTACATCTACATGTGTGTGTACACACATGTACATCTACATGTGTGTGTACACACACACACACACACGTACATCTACCTGTGTGTGTGTGTACACACATGTACATCTACATGTGTGTGTACACACATGTACATCTACATGTGTGTGTACACACACACACACACAGGTAGATGTACATGTGTGTACACACGTACATCTACATGTGTGTACACACACACACAGGTAGATGTACACACACGTACATCTACCTGTGTGTACGCACACACGTACATCTACCTGTGTGTACGCACACACGTACATCTACCTGTGTGTACGCACACACGTACATCTACCTGTGTGTACGCACACACGTACAGTGTACACACTACCTGTGTGTACGCACACACGTACATCTACCTGTGTGTACGCACACACGTACATCTACCTGTGTGTACGCACACACGTACATCTACATGTGTGTACGCACACACGTACATCTACATGTGTGTACGCACACACGTACATCTACATGTGTGTACGCACACACGTACATCTACATGTGTGTACGCACACACGTACATCTACATGTGTGTACGCACACATCTACATGTGTGTACGCACACACGTACATCTACATGTGTGTACGCACACACGTACATCTACATGTGTGTACACACACACGTACATCTACATGTGTGTACACACACACGTACATCTTCATGTGTGTACACACGTACATCTTCATGTGTGTACACACGTACATCTACATGTGTGTACACACACACACACACATGTAGATCTTCATGTGTGTACACACACACACGTGACTTGTTGACAAGCTACAGACAAGCCTCTAGTCAAGAAAATGTGGATACTCTCCGAGGAGACAAGGCTGCTTGCAAAGGACACACTGCTGCTGGTCAAGTTGACAAGGCTACTAGTGAAGGAGATGATAGAGTCTCATTGCTGTCGTGCATTTGGCTATAGTACAACGTTTTTTAACAACTTTTTGAGTTATCTTGCCAATAAACAAACAGCAAACCGATTGCAGCCCCTGTCCTCTGAGGCCCCGCCCACCGTCCCCTGCCCTCGGGGGCCCCACCCACCGCCCCTTCCCGCCCACTGTCCATGCCCACTGAGGCCCCGCCCACCATCCCCTGCCCTCGGGGGCCCCACCCACCACCCCTTCCCGCCCACTGCCCATGCCCACTGAGGCCCCGCCCACCGTCCCCTGCCCTCGGGGGCCCCACCCACCGCCCCTTCCCGCCCACGCCCACTGAGGCCCCGCCCACCGTCCCCTGCCCTCGGGGGCCCACCCACCGCCCCTTCCCGCCCACTGCCCATGCCCACTGAGGCCCCGCCCACCGTCCCCTGCCCTCGGGGGCCCCACCCACCGCCCCTTCCCGCCCACTGAGGCCTCGCCCACTGACCTTGCGGGTGCTTCTCGCGTGTGATGAGTGACAGGATGGTCTTGGCGTAGTCGTAGGTCTGCTGCTCGCTGGGCGCGCCCGAATACTCGCCGTAGTTGGCCAGCTCGTCCACGCCGCCAAGGTCACAAATGGTGTCGCTGAGGGGGTGTCAGGGGTCATACCGTTCAATAGACAATAAAACCTCAACAGAAACATGTCATTTCTCCGCCAGTGGTAGAGAGGACTGCTCTGGCACTCCCGTTCACTGATTGCTAGAGGTGTGGTTGTGATTGGCCCCTACCTGTAGACCACCGAGGCCCCGCCCCCGGCCACCATGGTCCAGATCCTGCCGCGGGGGTTGAGCAGGGTCAGTTTCAGGCTGGCGCCACTCTTGGCATCCAGGTCGGCGATGTAGGCCTCCTGCGAAACAGAGCACAGACAACACGGCTGTTAACACACCGTAGGTGTCTCGAGGGTCGGGTGTTCTCCATCACTGAGAAAATAAAAAATGCTATTTTTGGCATGTACTGCAAATCTGTTGGTTGGCACCATGTGTCGTGCCAGGTCAAAGGTGAAACCATTTAGACTTCCAAGCATGTCTCTGCAGTTGAGATGAATAATCTGAATCTTTGTAATGCATGTTTAGCGCGGTACCTCTGGGTAGGCCTCCCTGCCGAACGGCGGGGGGAATTCCACGTCTCCCCACTTGGCCTTGCAGATGTAGTCTGCAGTCGCGTCGATTTTCGCCGCCATGTCCAAGACGTACACGCCATCGCCAGTCACCACTGGGGAGAAGCAGGAAAAGAGCATCTTCTCAGGGTTTTTGTCATGGCCACCCGTTAGTGGCCGTCTATTGGTAAAGCTAAACAATCACTGAGAATTTCGTCACCCACATCTAAAGTTTGTTAAATACAAACTCTGAGTCAATGATACTAGGAGATCAAAAGAGATTTCCGTTTTAATTTAGTTTACAAAAGTGATTTTTGTACGCTGATCTAATGCTATTTGTCCAATAACAATGCAAAATTTCAATCTTCCAAATAACTGAGCGTCTGGTCATCTGGAAGGTTCTTACCCAGTGGGTTGATCTCCAGGTAGGTGAAGTACAGGTCCTCATACAGGTTGAAGAGGCCCACGATGAAGCTAGCCAGCACTCTACAAGACAACACCACATGTTTGGGTAAGAAGTTTAGAAATAAAGCTGATATATGGGGCGCCCTGGTGGCTCAACCCACAACGTGCTAAAACCACATTGGTAATAGGCCTTGTAGCGACACAGGTTCAATTCCCACCAGTGGCCCTCTGCTACATGTCCTACCATCTGTTTCTCTCCTCCACCCTCCCATGTCTCTCCCCCGTCTCTTTCCCCCCTCCGGCATCTTCTGTCACCCGACCCTCCTGTCTCTCTCCACTATCAGTCTCTCTCCCCCCCTCCCTTCTCTCTCCACCATCCCGCAGCTCTCTTGTCTCCCTTTACTCTACTGTCTCTCTCCACAAAAGGTTGATTTATATATCAATAAATACATTTGAACTTTGGATCAGAAGACAAGACCAGACCACAACTTCCAACTAGAAGTTAAACCAATCTAGAACTTTGATTTAAAAGAGTCCAAGAGACCTGCTCCACGTTCTGACAAGATATCAGCACCAACACCTCACCTACCTGGAGACCTCGGGTTTCACTTCTACATCTCACCAACCCAAGGTCCCCAGAGAACGCTACGATGCCCCCCACCACTAGCCATAGTGCAGACCTGATATATTGAATTTTATAAATTGCATTTTAATTTTTTTACTTTATTGTATTTTTATCTTATTTTTATAACTGCTGTCTGTCGTCGGGTTTTGCACATAAGATTTTCACACCACTGCTTTATACTTGTGTAAACTGTGAAGTGACAATAAACTTGACTTGACCTTGCGTGTGCGGCAAAAGATAGGACAGTGCAAAACAATCGCAAACTCCCCTTGTTTGAGGAACAGGGAGTGAAAGAGAGGAACGTCAACTGAAAATAGACGGCCCACGTTCGAAAATAGTCATTAGAGACCACAGTGAAGGAGAGGTCAGTGTATTTATTCTCAGAGCAAAAGGCGTAGGAGGATGAAACATGCTCAAGGTCACTGGATTAGCACACGGCCACATGCAGAAGGAGCAGATTGTTGCTCGGCTAAGGGATGGCAGCAAGGACCATCAAATCCAACTAGTATGAACTCCCGTTTGTAGGGCCATGAGACAAGCAGTGTACGCATAAAAAGGGTCCTGAGACTTGGTGTCCAGTGAGGTTTTTCCAACTTCCAGATTCCAGACTAATTTTGTCAAGCACAGACATGCTCTGTCGATCGTCTTGACGAAAGGGAGTTTGTAAGTGAGTTTGTAGGGTTAGCATGTGTCACGCCAGCAGTCAAGAGTCATTTGAGTAACTCAACTTGCCCTAATTCACAAACAACCCGAGACTAAACTAAGACATTCCATACATGTTGCCTAAAACATAAGGTGGCTAGTGGGGATAGTGTGCATCAGAGTTCCGAGTTCGATCCCCAATGTCTGCAGCCTAACCGGTAGGCCTCCTTGAGCAGGACACCCCCCGCCTATAGGCCTAATACTATATTCATAATGCCTTATTAACTTCTTTATATCGATTATATCTATATAGACATAATTAAAATCAATGCACCAGGCTCAAACTTTTACATTGTACGATGACTGACCCTGGTGTGTGGCAGGCTAAAAAGTATTTTGTTGCCCAAGATACAAGATTTTGGACCTGGACATCCCTGTGGGCCAAGAAGGTGACTAGACTAGAAGGTGGAATTTGGGTGAAACGTGGAGGGTAAGAATTGGTTTCTGCATTAATCCTTTTTGTGGACCCCATGCAGTATCCCCTGGTTGAAGACCACTGCACTAGAAGAAGTAATAAAATGACCTGAAACCAAAATACGCGAGGGAAAGCGTCACACGGCCGTACCCTTTCTTGTCATCGCTGACGTGCACCAGGAGCTTCTCCGCCACCTGCTCCTCGCTGAGCTTGTCGTCCACGGCGACCAGCAGGCGCTGGGCCTTGGCGTCCACGTCTCCCACCTCCACGCCACCCTCATGGTGGAAGAGGACGTAGTCGCCCTCCCGCGCTGCGTACACGCACACGTAGAACTCCTGGTCCTGGAAACACACACACACACACAATAGAAATGTCTATCATGTGACATATATTCAACATCTTCTCCCCCCCCCAATGAATTAATTTAAAGAAAAAAGTGTGTGTGTGTCTGTGGCTCTCACCTGAGTGTGCTCAACAAAGGGTTCTATGAGGAAGTTCTTCAGCACACCTTTTGCTTTGGCTACCTGGAAAGAAACAAAAAGCACAAGGTTATAGAAACATCAGCAATGTTTGTCCAGCCTAGACGACGTTTTGGCTGGGAAGAGAATGATGAAGAGCTGCATCTCGTCTTAACTTCCCCTGCACTTGATGGCGTGGGTTCAGTAGCGGATCCTGAACCAGATGTAGCTTTAGAACCAAGTTACAATCTAGATACAAAAACGGTTGCAGAGTCTAGATATGCATCTAGAGTGACCAGAGTCGTAGGGGCAGGATAGCCTAGGGTTGGGGTGTTGGACCCCCCCCTCCTAGCTGCCCTTAACCCTATACCCGCTGAATCTGAATCCACATCTGAATACATTCATAAATATAATCTGCTTGGGATGAAAGTGTCTGCTAAAATAAAGAGGCTTACGCCGTGGGAGGCCAACGGCTAGGGGTATATCCCCGTTCGCCCCAAATTCTCGATTACACCTATTTTATAAATGGAAAAACCCACTCATGTACAACCCTCTGCCACTGTGTATTTTGAAGCTTATTGGACCTACAGTTCCAGAGATATGGCCCAAAAAGTATTTTTTTTTCCTCAGCTGTGAAGCACCACTGGTGGCCAATCTTGAAATCGTAAAACACCTGAAATCGAATCAGTCCTTACCCTTAACAATATCTACGCATGCACCGATAGGTAATAATAAAAACTATAACTGTATTATCTAAAAAAACTTTATTACGGGGATATAAATAGTAAACAACTAGGAATCAATATATATATGATAAAGGGACATCAATAAGATGTGCACAATTTGTTTTGTTTGTCAATCTGCATGTGTATCTTAATAATCTGTACTACGCGCACACTACAGCAGATACTTGCGGTATGTCAACAAAGCGTGCGATAGCAAAAGTGCCCAAAGGCATCAAGGTACGTCTCCAGTCATTAGCCCTCAATCACAATCACAAAGAGCAGTTAAGGAATCAGGTGGTCAGAAAACAGTCCATTAGTAGTAATCAATCAATCATGGCAGAGCTAGTCTGATATTAGAGAGGCAGGAGGTTTGTACAAAAAAAATAAAAAATAAAAAAAAGACTCGGCACTATAAATGAACAGTGACGTGAGTAGCGTCACGTTATGTCATGAGAAACAAAAAACAAAAATACGTATGAAGTGAGGACCAACACGAGTGAAACACTAGTAGTCATGTTGTCGTTGCTTGTTGGCCGACCAGAATAGATCTGACATTGGCAACACTCCACCTCTGACCCTGCACAGCTCCACATACCACCAGTCACTACTACTAGTCCTGGAGCCAGCAGACCCTGCACAGCTCAACATACCACCAGTCACTACTACTAGTCCTGGAGCCAGCAGACCCTGCACAGCTCAACATACCACCAGTCACTACTACTAGTCCTGGAGCCAGCAGACCCTGCACAGCTCCACATACCACCAGTCCCTACTACTAGTCCTGGAGCCAGCAGACCCTGCACAGCTCAACATACCACCAGTCCCTACTACTAGTCCTGGAGCCAGCAGACCCTGCACAGCTCAACATACCACCAGTCACTACTACTAGTCCTGGAGCCAGCAGACCCTGCACAGCTCCACATACCACCAGTCCCTACTACTAGTCCTGGAGCCAGCAGACCCTGCACAGCTCAACATACCACCAGTCACTACTACTAGTCCTGGAGCCAGCAGACCCTGCACAGCTCAACATACCACCAGTCACTACTACTAGTCCTGGAGCCAGCAGACCCTGCACAGCTCAACATACCACCAGTCACTACTACTAGTCCTGGAGCCAGCAGACCCTGCACAGCTCAACATACCACCAGTCACTACTACTAGTCCTGGAGCCAGCAGACCCTGCACAGCTCAACATACCACCAGTCACTACTACTAGTCCTGGAGCCAGCATAACACCTCATAGGGCAGCCACAGGGTTCCCCCACTGCACCTGCACTCGTGCTGCTTTTCATTAGCATAAGTGGTATAACCAGAACCCGAGACGTTGGCACCGGTAGAAGGCATTGCTTTTCGTTACGCTTGAGCCAGTTATGAAGCCAATCGGGTAACCGTGGACGGCGTGCAGTCACTACAGCTTAATGAGCCTTTGACCCCGCTAGAGAGCAGGCTCCAACTTGTGCTACTGGGGGATTGTATGGAAACCCAGCAGACAGGAGTGGGTGCGGGTCTGAATTTACAATCCAACCCTTTTTTTCCCCACCAGAGAATTACGACAAAGCAGCATTTTTTCCGGCACCACAGAGGGGGGGGGGCGGACGGACAGGGGGGGGGGGGGGGGACACAGCCGCGATCTAAATAGGACTTTGTACTATTTGAAGCGTGCAAAACAAAAACAGTTCAACACCTCCGGCTCTGTTGAAACACGGTAATTCTTCTTGTTTGTGTCACGCTACAAATATGTGGTTTGTGTGGACCACGTATTTCGAGTGTGTTCCCAACTTTTACACTGGGGTGTTGAACACACACACAAATACTACACAATGCAGGAGTTTTGGACGGAAGCGCTTATTTCTGATTACAATGGAGGCCAATATTGGGCTTATCCATCATTTCCTCTCATTATTTGAAAGCCTTGGTGCTTGTTATGTCATATACACAGATGTCTGTGCATTGCTTTTTTGTAATGCACACAATTTTACATTCCTAACACATCTTTAGAATCGGTATATCTGTAGATTAGTTATCAGGTATGATGAATAAAATGTACAATATGCAACATGTTTTTGTTTGAAATGTGCTCTAAAACACAATCCGTCATGTAGACTACAGTGAATAAATTGCTCAGATTCTGCTGCAGCATAGAGGGGTCTCAAAAAAAGCGAGGTTTTTAGAGGGGTTTAGAGAGAAAGGGGTGATGAGTAGAGCTTGCTTTTATGCTTATATTTAATGCAACACCACTCAGAACTGTGCATTTTCCACTAACGGTAATCTGAAAAAAATATAAAACCAGGGAGAGGGAAGTTTGGAGTCCACTGCTGAAGCTGCTACCTCCGCGACCCGACCACGGATAAGCGGTAGACGATGGATGGATGAAAAACCAAGCAGAAGAATGATTTGAGCTCACCACAGTCTCCTTCATCAGGCGGGTCTTGACCCAGTCTTGGACCCCCTGCAGGTCCAGGTTGATGCCCACCAGACCCAGCTTCCCCCTGCGTTTGATCAGCTGGTCGGGCTTCACCACCAGCCTCTGCAACCAAGACAACACAGTCAGAATAGAACACACATAGAAACACACCAGAATAGAAACAGAGGGCCAACCAAGAAAATAAATAAAGAATAGAACAGAAAAAGACGGCGTAGAAACGGAATAGAACAGACGATTCAGAGAAGGAGGAAACGCTGGTCACCTGCACCAGAAATAAAGTCCATCTAAACACACTCAACCTGTTGTTCAAAAGGACAATGGAATGCTTACTCCCCATTCCCTCCCGCAGTATGAATTTCCTAAAATGTACTATGTACTATACTTATACTATAGTGTGTATAGGGAGGGTGGGTGGGGGTTTGAGTGAAAGGTGAACAATGGTGCAGTTGTTCCATGAAAGAGCCGGAGATACAGAGCTGCTCGGGCTCTCCCCTTGTCTTGAATGTCAAGCAGCCGTCCCAACATGACGGTGGGATGTCGGGATGGATGGGGAGGGTTACGAGAAGGTCTGTGATGCCCTCTCTCTCCCTCTCTTTCCTCAACACTGCATTCACCGCGTTCATGACACTAGAATCTTGGTCAGTGGTTCCCAACCCAGTGGTTTGGGTCTAAGCCCCCCCCCTCTGGTCCATTCAGAAGAGACCTATTTACTTTTCATTTAAATGTTTGCGCCGCTCACTGTCTAACCCCTACCTGCTCCTTAATGACCTGTCTCTGTATTCACTGTCTAACCCCTACCTGCTCCTTAATGACCTGTCTCTATTCACTGTCTAACCCCTACCTGCTCCTTAACGACCTGTCCTCTGTATTCACTGTCTAACCCCTACCTGCTCCTTAATGACCTGTCTCTTTATTCACTGTCTAACCCCTACCTGCTCCTTAATGACCTGTCTCTGTATTCACTGTCTAACCCCCTACCTGCTCCTTAATGACCCGTCTCTGTATTCACTGTCTAACCCCTACCTGCTTCTAAATGACCCGTCTGTGTATTCCTTCTGTCTAACCCTTACCTCGGTGAGCAGCCAGGGGTGCTCCTGGGTGAGGCGGTCCCAGTCCGTCTCCGTGGTAACATTAGCATAGCGGAAGCGGTTCTGCACGGCGGCTGTGGTACAGATGTGTTTGTAGAGGAACTCCTTCCCCGTCTGCTCCGAGATGGCCTTGGCGGACATGACAGCGATGGGTGGCACAAGGGACCTGGAGATGAAAAAAAGACAGGTTTGATTCTGACCTGCTAACATCTAGGGACATAGGCATGTTCCTAGTGACTAATTTCCTGGATCGGTTAACCTGGAAGTTTTGAAAACAGCTAGAAGACGGCTTTTTTAAATGCCAAGAAAATTGTCAAAATTGGGTACATTACAATCCAAGGCCAAACATGGTTGAAAATGTTTTTGTGTATTATAAGAGCCATTTGAAATGCCTAATCTAATGTTTGTATAACAACATTCTATATTCAATGTATTCAATTATATATATTCAATTCAATATTCTAAAAACTGACATTTTGCAACGTGCATAAGGCCTACTGCAGTCGGCTCTCATGTAAACCAGCATGATAATTCTAAAGCCTACAGTATACCTTAAATGATACCCTATACATTCATATACTTTGGTTGACAGGCATTTCATAACACCAACACATGTGAATGACAGCTTCAGTAACATCCAGCTAGGGCACACATTGCTTTTGGTTGAGTTAGCAACCAACTCACTGACCATAAACCATCAACAATGATTAAACTTTCGAGCTAAATCATTAGTTTCTTTTGAGTTTTGTTTTTTCCAGGCCTGGAGATAACAATTTTCAAATGCCATGACTTACAACAGGAGTATATGGGAGCCTTGCATCAGTAATGAAAGGTTGTGTTGCATTGTGTCTACATGTTCTTGCATAATGTTGGGAGTTGCCAAGAAAGTACATCATGTTTGCACATAGCTTCAGTCCCCTTCCTTCAGTCAACATCCTACTGTATAGCCTTTGTGTGTGTGTGTATATATATATATATACATACATATACATATACATATACATATACATACATATATATATATATATATATACATATATATATATATATATATACATATATATATATATATATACATATATATATATATATATACATATACATATATATACATATACATATACATATATATATATATACATATACATATACATATACATATATATATATATATATATACATATACATATACATATACATATACATATACATATACATATACATATACATATACATATACATATACATATACATATACACATATACATATACATATATACATATACATATACATATACATATATATATACATATACATATATATATATATATATATATATATATATATATATAATACCATGTTTGGCCTTAATCTACAGACAAAGACTGACTCTTACACATGTGGCATTGAACAATGGGTACTAACTCTGGGATCCAGCAGAGTGTGACTTGTGAGACTAGACTATGGATAAACCTTTTGCTTGAGCTGTGATTAGAGTTTCGACTGAGTAGAAGTAAGGCCGGGCCATATGGCTTCTATCCCCATATAGGTCATTCAATATCTTCGTCGCAATATAGCTTTCTATATAGTAATTCAATAAATAGTATATATAAAATCCCCCCCCCCCCCAGAGAGAGAGAGCGAGAGTGCGAGAGAGCGAGAGAGAGAGAGATTGTTGTCAGACCAGCTGTTCAGCCTTATCACTGCCAAAGTCTCTCTCACACACCCAAGTCAATCATTGCTAATGTGTCAGCCTCACCTCGATATGTCCCAACTAAAACTTGAAATGCGCATTCAATTACAGCGTGTTTCTGGAAACACAAACGTACACCATCTTTCCCTGCAGGCGCCTCCTTTGCTGTTCATTGCATCATGCATTTGATTTGAGAGAGGGTGTATGACAGGAAGACACTAAAGAATAGTCACATGTTTTGCCATATGCAACAAGTACAATGGAGAGCTTACTCCCTTTCCCTCCTGCAGTCGGAATTTCTACAATTTAACACTGTAAACTATACTATGTACTTTATTCACACTAAACAACACTATAACAATACTGTTACCCTAGTAGTCAACTGCTGTTATCCATCCAGAAGCAGCTGTCAAGAATGTTTAGCCAGACATAATCAATGAGACAAATCCATTGTCTGTGTTCAGTTAGCCATGAAAAATGCCTTACTTTGGCCTCTCCGACTGACTGCCCATCCGCTTTGACCTTAGACATAAGGTCATATAAGGAGATAAGCACAAGGCACTTTAGTCATCTTCAGAACTTGACGCTATAGGATCTTCCAAGTTCAACGTTAGGTTAGAGGTGGTTTAGTTTAGGCGTTAGGTTAGAGGTGGTTTGGTTTAGGCGTTAGGTTAGAGATGGTTTAGTTTAGGCGTTAGGTTAGAGGTGGTTTAGTTTAGGCGTTAGGTTAGAGGTGGTTTGGTTTAGGCGTTAGGTTAGAGGTGGTTTGGTTTAGGCGTTAGGTTAGAGGTGGTTTGGTTTAGGCGTTAGGTTAGAGGTGGTTTGGTTTAGGCGTTAGGTTAGAGATGGTTTAGTTTAGGCGTTAGGTTAGAGATGGTTTGGTTTAGGCGTTAGGTTAGAGGTGGTTTAGTTTAGGCGTTAGGTTAGAGATGGTTTGGTTTAGGCGTTAGGTTAGAGATGGTTTGGTTTAGGCGTTAGGTTAGAGGTGGTTTGGTTTAGGCGTTAGGTTAGAGGTGGTTTGGTTTAGGCGTTAGGTTAGAGATGGTTTGGTTTAGGCGTTAGGTTAGAGGTGGTTTGGTTTAGGCGTTAGGTTAGAGGTGGTTTGGTTTAGGCGTTAGGTTAGAGGTGGTTTGGTTTAGGCGTTAGGTTAGAGGTGGTTTAGTTTAGGCGTTAGAGATGGTTTAGTTTAGGCGTTAGAGATGGTTTAGTTTAGGCGTTAGGTTAGAGGTGGTTTAGTTTAGGCGTTAGGTTAGAGGTGGTTTGGTTTAGGCGTTAGGTTAGAGGTGGTTTAGTTTAGGCGTTAGGTTAGAGGTGGTTTAGTTTAGGCGTTAGAGATGGTTTGGTTTAGGCGTTAGGTTAGAGGTGGTTTAGTTTAGGCGTTAGGTTAGAGGTGGTTTAGTTTAGGCGTTAGGTTAGAGGTGGTTTAGTTTAGGCGTTAGAGATGGTTTAGTTTAGGCGTTAGGTTAGAGATGGTTTAGTTTAGGCGTTAGGTTAGAGGTGGTTTAGTTTAGGCGTTAGTTAGAGTGGTTTAGTTTAGGCGTTAGGTTAGAGATGGTTTAGTTTAGGCGTTAGGTTAGAGGTGGTTTAGTTTAGGCGTTAGGTTAGAGGTGGTTTAGTTTAGGCGTTAGTAGATGGTTTAGTTTAGGCGTTAGGTTAGAGGTGGTTTAGTTTAGGCGTTAGGTTAGAGGTGGTTTAGTTTAGGCGTTAGGTTAGAGGTGGTTTAGTTTAGGCGTTAGGTTAGAGGTGGTTTAGTTTAGGCGTTAGGTTAGAGGTGGTTTAGTTTAGGCGTTAGGTTAGAGGTGGTTTAGTTTAGGCGTTAGGTTAGAGGTGGTTTAGTTTAGGCGTTAGGTTAGAGGTGGTTTAGTTTAGATGTTAGGTTAGAGATGGTTAACATAAACTATAAGACTAGAGATGCACAACTTAACTTAATATATTATAGATACATTCTAAGTTAACCCCCGTGTGTGTGTGTGTGTGTGTGTCTGTCTGTCTGTGATGACAGATGATGCTACCATTAGCTTGCGGCTAGCAGTTCGCTGTGCAGTCAGAATGGGGAACTTCCCAGCCACTCACCTCACATCACAATAAAACCGTGAGCTGAACGAGTCGTTAAAAGCGAAGTCAATAAAATGCATTACCTTGTTTATGGACGTTATCGCTCGGACGACAGTGATCGTAGGGGGTCAAAGTGTCCACGGGCCAGTGAAACACGACAGTCAGTCGCACCACAATCTGCCCACCGAGGACACGTCCGCCGTGCGCTCCCATTGGCCGAGACGCGGACATGTGATGTGCCGAGCCACGCCCACGCCTCGACAGACGCCCTTCCTAAAGACAGTCATCTTTATTCATGCATAACGTGGACATAAGAAGAAACCCGAAGAAAACAGACACTAAAATAACATATTTGTAAAACTATAAATATACTAATTCTGTATTGCATTGCCCTGAAAATACTGTGATATATATATAGATATATATCAATATCAGAGGAGGCTGGTCCATATAGATCTAACCCTCCACCATATAGATCTAACCCTCCACCCTAAAGCCTTAACCGACCACCCTATGTATTACTTATTTACCCATTTATTACTAAGATACCTGTTTACTGTACCTGACATATATATTTAAATCTGTACCATATATATTGAAATCTTTCAATAATAGCATACCCCTGATCACTACCTGTTAAATGATCACTTACCTGTATATAAATATACCTACTATTATGCTCATATCACATTTACACCTAGACTGTCTTTTAACCTGTACACTTAAACTGTAAATTATATTATATTACCATGTACTTTACTGCAACATTTGCACTCTGGTTAGATGCTAAATTATTTTCGCTGTACAGTACTTGTGCTGTGAAATGACAATACATTTTAATCTAATCTAATCTAATCTAAATAAGAGCCATTATTCAGAGGCTAAAGGGAGATCAAAATATAAAAAATATGTAATTGGTTGAAATAAACCATTACCAAATCTCAATATTTCTACAATTATTTCTCTTGTTTTGGTTCTGAATAAAATGCTTCAACAGCAACACCTGCAGGGCAGGAAAGAGGGGACAGGGATGTATGAAGTGGTGGTGGGGCCAGGTGAGGCTGCTTCAACCAGGCTCTAATCAGTCTGACTGGGGCCAGGTGAGGCTGCTTCAACCAGACTCTAATCAGTCTGACTGGGGCCAGGTGAGGCTGCTTCAACCAGACTCTAATCAGTCTGACTGGGGCCAGGTGAGGCTGCTTCAACCAGACTCTAATCAGTCTGACTGGGGCCAGGTGAGGCTGCTTCAACCAGGCTCTAATCAGTCTGACTGGGGCCAGGTGAGGCTGCTTCAACCAGGCTCTAATCAGTCTGACTGGGGCCAGGTGAGGCTGCTTCAACCAGACTCTAATCAGTCTGACTGGGGCCAGGTGAGGCTGCTTCAACCAGACTCTAATCAGTCTGACTGGGGCCAGGTGAGGCTGCTTCAACCAGACTCTAATCAGTCTGACTGGGGCCAGGTGAGGCTGCTTCAACCAGGCTCTAATCAGTCTGACTGGGGCCAGGTGAGGCTGCTTCAACCAGACTCTAATCAGTCTGACTGGGGCCAGGTGAGGCTGCTTCAACCAGACTCTAATCAGTCTGACTGGGGCCAGGTGAGGCTGCTTCAACCAGGCTCTAATCAGTCTGACTGGAGCCAGGTGAGGCTGCTTCAACCAGGCTCTAATCAGTCTGACTGGGGCCAGGTGAGGCTGCTTCAACCAGGCTCTAATCAGTCTGACTGGGGCCAGGTGAGGCTGCTTCAACCAGACTCTAATCAGTCTGACTGGGGCCAGGTGAGGCTGCTTCAACCAGACTCTAATCAGTCTGACTGGGGCCAGGTGAGGCTGCTTCAACCAGACTCTAATCAGTCTGACTGGAGCCAGGTGAGGCTGCTTCAACCAGGCTCTAATCAGTCTGACTGGGGCCAGGTGAGGCTGCTTCAACCAGGCTCTAATCAGTCTGACTGGGGCCAGGTGAGGCTGCTTCAACCAGACTCTAATCAGTCTGACTGGGGCCAGGTGAGGCTGCTTCAACCAGACTCTAATCAGTCTGACTGGGGCCAGGTGAGGCTGCTTCAACCAGGCTCTAATCAGTCTGACTGGGGCCAGGTGAGGCTGCTTCAACCAGACTCTAATCAGTCTGACTGGGGCCAGGTGAGGCTGCTTCAACCAGCCACCAACCACACAGACTCCAGTGTGTTATTTTAGACTTAAACGTGGGATCAACAAGAATAGCGACTACTTGTTGAACACATTTATATGATTAAATGCTCCATATACCAAATAATAGATCCCCCACCATTTCTACAGTTCTCAGCCACCAAGAAACATTATACAAAATACACCAACACATTCCTTGCATTAGAAAGTTAACCTGGCAGTGGAGTGTCAATCAAGGACAAAAAAACAATTTCAGTAAAAGAAAAGTTGTTTATTTTGTCCAAGAGAATAAAAGCATTGCAGGTCTCAACACAACTGATGTGTTTAAAGTCGGTACGCAGATCAGCCGTGGAACCGGAACATCGATTCCACCCAGTCACGTTAGCCTTGGATGTGGGATGAGTGCTGGGGATTGGCCGGACGAAACCAAACGTGCATGACAGGTGTGTCTCACCACAAGTGGGCGTGTCCGATGATGATTCACTTAACGATGGCCTAACTGATTGGCAGGGGAGGAGAGGGGGCGGGCTGTTCATTCAAGGTGCTAAACTAATAATAGGGTTCAGGCTCATGGGGATGGTGGGGGGGAAGAAGATTCAGCTTACAAGATGACATCACTGGTCGGTTCTGGAGAACCTGTTTAACCAGACCCGTTTGTCTTGTACACAACAAGACAGGCTCAGTCATTTGAAAAACATCACGCCATTTAGTACTTTAAATGGCCTTGCTGAAAAATCTAAATGAAGAATAGGCCACTGAAGCCGTCTCCTAGATATGAGAGTTTGGCTCGTTTTCACAAATAGAAAAAGAAAAAAAATCAGGAAGTTAGAATTTTGTTCAGACGAAAGCCAAGTGAAAGAAGGTCAACAGAAGGAAGACCATCCACCGCGGCACTGAGCTGTCTTCAGTGTGAACACACATTAAATATAAATAGGGACATCACAGAGGATCCTCAATACAGATCCCATTTTACATTCCAGTCCAAAAACAGCCTGAATCAATACTAAACACATAAACCTGCAGGAAACACACTTTTTTTCCCCCCGAAAATATGAAGTCAGGTGAGTTTAGAAAGAGGCAAGTGAAATTAGGAGTGAAAACATTAATTTGGTCTGATCACGTACAGAGCAGCAGTTTGACTAATTTAGAATCTGTCCCCAGTTTGAGAAAAGCAGTATGTTTTGGCAACCGAGTAGGTCAACTTCAACTAATGCTTGACCAGATGTACGGTGTGACATCAGCCACACATTGGAATGACATCATCCTGTGGCATGGCATCACCCCAGACTGTAGTGTGACATTAGTCCAGATTCTTGGACGTGTGGCGTCACCCCGCCCTGTGTTTTTAGTGAAGTAAAGAGTCGCCTCCGTTGACATGGTTCATCCTTCCGTTTAAAAGCCCCGCACACACGCCAGTTACCATGTGATGAGTCCGTAGGAACGGAACGCATTGACCCTTGACCCCAAGACGGGGAGGGAGAGAGAGAGAGAGAGAGAGTGGAGGGGGGGGCGTCTTTAAAGAAGTGTGCACAGGAAGGAGTTTAGAATAAAAGGAAAGAAAGAAAACCTGGGAGAAACATCCGTCGGAGTGGTTTTTTTGCGAATCAGACTTCATTCTGTCCACGGCGGCAGGTGTCAGAGGTCATGCGCTCTCTTCTGCTCTAACCAAACTGGAAGAAGAAGTTACCAGGAGCGGCATCTGCAGAACAAACCACCAGTTAAACGTCCGAATATTGTATATATTTATTATTATTGTTGTTGTTGTTGTTGTTTGAGACGTCGTCAGCGTCACAGGTTTATGTGACGTGTTTAGCATCGTATCATTAGCTCATATGATACTGGTGGCAGGTGCGGCCACGGGACATACTTGGGCTGGACTCAAAGTTGTACCCTCCACCTTGTCCCCCGAAGAAGGCCCTGAAGATGTTGTTGGCGTCAAAGTCTGGAGGAAGAAACGGAAAGGCACATACCGAAGAAATCAATCCGATAGTCCGATAGTAATGGTATTGCAAATTTGGTATTTCAGGCGGGGAAAAAACACTCTTCCAGTCGTCAAATTCAATCATCTCACAGCACTCAATCCAGCCCAATGTGTCCTCATCTCTCTCATACAGGCTGCTGCTAACCTAGCTTAGCTTTGATGCTAATGAACCCTGAGATGCTCTACTTTAGAAAGGTTGGTTACACTCCCTTAGTACAAACTCAAAATAGGAGGCGTATTCATAAGCATTTAATTTGCAGTGCACTATTTGTTTAATTGTTGATAAATCCCCTTTACATTTTAACGACGCGCTGCTTAGACGTATAACTTGAAAAGTATTTTTGTAGTTTTTATGTAGATCTATATATTTTTTACTTCCATTACTTCCTAAGGTACCAAAGTACCATCTGGTTGATGGGGAATATTTACAACTGACGCAAAAAATGTGCTGATGTGGGTTAAAGAGAAGGGCTGACCTCCTCCTCCTCCTCCACAGCCGCCGTCGTCGTCCAGGTCGTGACCGCTGTCGTAGCGGACCTTCTTCTTGGGGTCCGACAGCACGGTGAAGGCCTCTCCCACCTCCTTGAACTTCTTCTCCTCCTCCTTCTGCACCTCCGGCGTGGCGGCACTGTGGCGGTCTGCCAGGGGGACCGCAACATGTTAACACATGACCTTAAAAACCACAGACCGCTTAATGCCCTGGTGCCTTGAACCCTCAATCCACAGCCCTAACCCTCAGCCCTAAAGTCCTAACCCTCCACCCTAAAGTCCTAACCCTCCCCCCTAAGGTCCTAACCCTGGCCTCCACCCTCAAACCCTTACACGCCACCTTAAAGTCCTAACCCTCCACCCTAAAGATCTAACCCTACACCCTAAAACCCTTACACTCCACCCTTAAGTCCTAACCCAAAAGCCCTAACCCTCCACCCAGAAGCTCTAACCCTACACCCTTACCCTCCACCCTAAAACTCCCAACATAAAAAACGTGACCCTCCACCATAATCCCTCCACCCCTAACCCATAAGGTCCTAACCCTCCCCACCCTAAAGCCCTAACCCACCACCCTAAAGCCCTAATCCTCCACCTTCAAACTCCACCCTTAAGACCTAACCCACTACCCTAAAGCCCTAACCAACCACCCTAAAGCCCTAACCCTTCACCCTAAAGCCCTTCACCCTAAAGCCCTAACCCACCACCCTCAAACCCTAACCCACCACCCTCAAACCCTAACACTCCACCCTAAAGCCCCAACCCACCACCCTAAAACCCTTACCCTCCACCCTAACCTTAACACCCATCCCCTGAGCTCTCTAAATAGATTATAGCAGTCGTTGACATTTATGATAATCTTACAAAGCCCCTATTCCATTAGTCTCATGGCCAACCAATTGGATTAACACGAGATTCTCCTGACTTACAAGTGTACAACAATTGTGTTCCATAAATCCATAAATTGAGTACAGTGTGTGTGTGTGTGTACCCGGGTGGTGCATGAGTGCTCGTTTGCGGTAGGCCTTCTTGATCTCATCGTCGGTGGCGTTCTTGCCCACGCCGAGCACCTTATAGTAGTCTTTCCTCTTGCTCTTCTTCAGCTCCAGCTGAGCTGCCTTGAGCAGCTGCTTGTGTTCTGAGCACAAAAACCACAGACAGAGAAGGATCCATCAAATCATCAAGAAAACCTGCGTCTTCATCATCATAATAATAATAAAGACTAAATGACTGTGTCCTAGCATGGTCTGTATGGACTGTCCCACTGCACGGGTCAAGAAAGCCATCCAGAGGGTCGTGAGGACGGCAGAGAAGATCATCGGGTGTGCACTTCCATGCATTGAGGAGATCTTTAGGATGTCGGAAGAAGGCCATGTCCATTATAAAGGACTGCAACCACCCTGGGCTCCATCTCTTCTCCCCCCTACCGTCTGGTCGCCGGTTGCGCAGCATGCAGTGCTGCTAGGAGTGCTGCCACTTTCACTTTCACAACATTGTCATTAACATTACACACCTTGCTGGACTTATCAGTTACTGCACCGTATTCATGATGCTACTGCACTACTGGCACTTTAAATGCTTTAAAGCTGCTGACCCTCCACTTACACCATGGTCAGACAGCGTACCTTTAGTTTTCTCTGTCTGGTAAACTTTTTCGTAGTCGCGCACGGCGTCATCATACTGCTCAGTGTCCGTGAAGCTACAAGGAAAACACCAGGTCTTTATTTTAGGGTCTGACCTCCAAAACCTCCCCACATCGTATTACCCCCATCAACATCTACCAGTAAAAACATCGTCCCTGTGAACGCATTCCACTGAGTGACTCGTAATAGTTAGCTTATTTAGCTTATTATTAGACAATCTGTTCATACACACACACAGACATGGGACTTTCAAGAGACCCTTTAAATTCAGAACGTTTTTCCAAAAAAATCTGAAATGTACTTGCTAATATCTATCTAATATCTAAGCAGTAATAACTCAAACTCTTGTGAGCCCATATGCATAAAGCAGATGACCCCAAGTGACCCCACAGGTAAGGCCACACAGCCCTAAGGTGGGCGGGGTAACGTACCACTGGGCCCGTCTCAAGTAGGCCTTTATGTACGTGGGGTCCAGCTTGATGGCGCTGGAGCAGTCGTCGATGGCTTGATCCAGTTTAGTCAGCTGGGGAGAACACACACACAATATGGTAAAAAAACAACAGGTTCTCTTGCTGTAAGAAAGAAGACGTCTGAGAGACGGCAACAGAGGTTTAGTCTATGTAGTCACAATACGTACACACAGTAGACGGAAAAGGGGCCGCTTGTTTCAAAGAGGCATTTGATATTAGGATAATTATTCTGTGCGCTACAATGAAGGTGTTCAAACTCCTCTGCACTATCAGATTCATATAAGAGTAACATGGTGATTGATGGTAGTTTTAATGAAAGTATTTACTGGGCAGTTGTAAAAGGTAAATGGACTGCCTATTATATAGCGAGAGAGCCTGCACATCTGGAGCAGTTAGGGTGTCTCGCTCAAGGACATCGACACTTTTGCTAGGAAGAGCCGGGGGGAACTAACCAGCAACCTTCCGGTTGCGACCCCTCTCCCTCCTGAGCTCCTGCCACCCCCTGGTGTAATGCTAGCTCTGGTATAAACATTGTGAAGTTCACTGTTCAAATGAAATGAGTGACCGACAGCCACGGCCCTACTGACTGAACAATCCCATCACCTACAACTGGTAAGTGACGAGTCAATAAGCATATCTTTAGTCCATAACCGTTGTGTAGGGGTGGGTCCCTCTGTCACATTCCTTATCTCCCATAACATTATTTCAGGGGGTTTCAAACCGACTGCAGACTGTGCCCTGCCTGCATGCCCTCTGCTTCTCCCCAAGGGAAGAGCGCATCCCACTTAGCCTGAGCTCAACCATGTCCTAACACAATCCTCAGAACCTTCCCTTCACTCTAGGGTAACCGCAACGATTAGTCGATTCAAATGAATAGAATGGCTCCTACCTTAACCCCTGCGGTTCCTCTGTTGCAGTACAGCTTGGCGTTGGTCTTGATGTTGTTGGGGTCTATCGTCAGGGCTTCTGTGTACAGGCGGTAGGCAGCATCATAGCTGCAGTCCTTGAAGGCCTGGTTTCCCTCCTCCTTCTTGGCCTTCAGGGCCTTGGCGTTCTGGAGGCCCAGGACGTTATTGGAGGTTATTGCGTTGACACTACAATACGTTGTTCATGCCACACCGCACCTTTGTATGCATATAGATTTTCTAATTTGCAATTCTGTACATAGGGCCTCTGAAATATGTATAAATACCATTATCATATTTGACAATTTTATTGGTTATTTTGTTTTTAAATAATTCTATAAAGAGTGACTGACCGTGAGAATTGCTACACAATTTTTGTTGTACTTGAACAAGGACCATAAAAGGCATTCCGACAGGCTGAGAACAATCTAACAGCATACAATCAAATCATTACTTTACTAAACTAAATGTGTAGTGTTGCACAACCCATTAAAAATATTAAAAAAACAGAAAGCAGAAATAGAAGGTTTGGGACTGTGTTTATGTACCATTCAGCACAGTGATTCATAAGGTTGAGGGCAGTTTGAGTTTTGTGTTCAGAGACGACAAAAGAAGAAGACCATGAAGGAACTAATGGAACTTCAATGTTCATTTATGTTTCAATGGCTTACTATTTCAATGAGTTTGGCTCCAATTGATGCAGCTTTTCGTCCGCTTAATGTTTTTTAACAGTACAATTAACAGGCATTGTTGATTACTGCAATACCTTTAAATACATTTATGAATAAATACAATACATTTTTTTTTTTTATAAATACAACCCAATTACTACTGGTTTGCATCTACATTAA
This sequence comes from Muraenolepis orangiensis, assembly GCA_027704905.1. NCBI lineage: Eukaryota > Metazoa > Chordata > Actinopteri > Gadiformes > Muraenolepididae > Muraenolepis > Muraenolepis orangiensis. The sequence continues at coordinate 28,889 of JANIIK010007708.1, forward strand.
ACTGATATTCCAAAGGCAATTTTTGCATGATTATATTATACAAATGTATGGGTTCCTTTCAACACCTGTAGCAATATTAAATTGCATGCATTTTAAAGCCTTCTGTGAATTAGCTTTTAATACTCACAATGAAAGGGTACCGGGTTAGATCCCTGATGTCCACCACTTACCTGCAGTTGTCTGATAGCAAGATGTCCTAACCCCTACCTGCTCCCTAATCACATTTCTAATCGAATCACAAGTTGCTGATAAAACCACCTAACAGCTAAATAAGTAGATAATGAACCTTAGGTGAACAGACGGGGACGTACTCTGCATGCGAGGCGGGCCTTTTCGTGGTCGGGGGCCATGCGCAGGGCCTGGACAAAGAACTGCACGGCCTTGTCGATGCAGTCCTCGTAGTAGAGACACAAACCGCGCACGTACAGAGCGTCAGCGTTGGTGGAGTCCATCCGCAGGATGTCACTGGAGAGGAGAGAGCCCAGATGAAACAAGGGATGTTCCTAGACACCCAGTTCCCTGATGCATACGTCTCAAATGATCCATGGTTCATTCTAAAATGAATACTTGGCAATTTGCTATTACTTATGGCATTTTATAGACTAAAGGATGACACATCCACAATGATGAGAATGTAAAGGATGACTCATCCACAATAATGAGACTGAAAATAATGATCAGTTGCAGCCTCAATGTGCAGGTATCAAATGTGTTTCCATCTCCAGTCCCAGTTGGACCAGTGAAGCCAGCAGCAGGTACCTGGCGACGGACTGGGCCTCCGGGTAGCGTCCCAGCAGGGCCAGACACTCGGCCTTCAGGATCTTGAAGCGGTGACAGGCACTGGCCACACCCAGGGCCCGGTCCATACAGTACACCACCTGGAGAAGACCAGCACATACTATAAGAGGTACCGTTTACAGCATGCCACCGTTAACCTGCGCCACACTATTCCATAGCGACAGCCCCGTGTCTTGCCCGTCTAGTGAATGGAGCTGATGTCAGATGATGTGGGGTTGGGACATACCTTTCTGAAATCCCGCTTTTCAAAGCCAAATTCTGCCATTCGCTCAAACTCCAATATCGATGATGCGTTCTTATGCTGAAATCAAAACCAAAAGGCATTAGTTCACTCAGACCTCAAGTATCATGTCATGATTGAAATAGTCAACGTCAGACCAATGTTGCTAATATTTAGTAATGGAGGAACATAAAGTAGGGACACGCCAAAGTACTGCTACAAGAGCTTCTAATAATCGGATATTTCGGATCTTGAGATTTGCTTTATGTTCATCCGTTTCTCCATCCACCTTAGAGTAATTCATTTTTTTGCCCGTCTGTCTGTCTGTGTATGTTTGTCTGTTAGCAATATAACTTATTTAACCAACAGTTATGTAAGGAATGGGACAAAGAAATCAGATCAGGATCCAGGAATAAAAGGGAAAAATATATATATTAAAATCACAGACTAATATTTCACAAAGTTACTCAGACATTTGCATAAAACTTGATGGGGGTTTAGGTGGAATGGCAATTACGATTAAAGAACATTTAGAAAAATATCGGGATACAAATCTGGACCATAAATAAAGGTAAATGATTAATCAGATGGACCGGATGAAACGGTGAAGAACTGTTGCTTTATGCCAAGTTCACACTGAGCTATAAGTGACGCGGTCGAAGAATGCCCGGTGAATGTCTGGCATGCTAAATATCTGGGCCGGTTAGGCGTCACCCAGGAAAGGTAAAAAGGCTGGTAGTGATGCGGCCAGGTAACGATTGCACCAGCGAGCTACAGCCAATGAGACACGGTGAACGGAAACCCGAGGGTTTATTGGTCATTTTTGTTCTATACATTTGGATTGCTTAATTGAACTTGTACTCTATTGAACCATTGCACCGAAATCATTGCCCCTTTTTTGTTACAGTGTGCACATTACTGTACATATTCCATATTCCAACAGTCTCTTGTCATATGCACCTTTTAAATAAATGCATTGAATCAATTACATCAAAGAATACACCACTTGTATATGGGGTGAAGTCCGGTATATTGGGACACTTTTTGGTAAAACGCCTATTCGCAATGAGAAGGCACTCACAAGAACAATACAAAATATATATTATGTCACATTATTATGTGACAAAACGTAGTTTGGAGACCAGGTAGATTCTTCGGGGATGTGACAGATAGTGTAGTTTGTGTGACACCCCCCCCCCCCCCCCCCCAAATCGCCATTTAGTTGCGTAACACCAAAACGACTCAAAAAGTCAAAAGACGCTAAATTTCCCAAGACAGCGAGTTCTCTTGAACCACAGTGGGTGAGTGAGTGACAGTGATGGACAGGCCACTACGTACCTCCTGCTGCGCCTGCATGTTTCCGGGCTCCAGCTCTAGCACCTTCTGGAAGCAGCGGCTGGCTGCCATGGCGTTGCCGAGAGACAAGTGGCACTTGCCCTCTCGTAGGTGGCCCTGTGGAGGAGCGAGGAGAAGGGTTTAGACTCCCGAAAGAGAGAAGCTTGGTTTGATGCCCAGATATGATGAGGGGATCCCCACACGCAGGGAGTGTGCCAGCGCTGTTCTACTCGGGGCACTTGTACGAGGCTTAATACAAGGTCAACAAGAATCAGGCAATGTTTCAGAGGTTTCTTAAGATAGCTTTTACGGACATGCCATCTGAAATAAAAAGGAAAACCAAGTTTGATTTTGTACTCAAAGAGGTCCTTGATATTCGATTGACATTTCAAAAACAAGTGTTGGGAAAAAAAAGACTGTCAAACAAAGCTGTATATACTTTGCGATGGGTGCTCAAATCGAAACTGTTCAAGAAGTTTGGCAAAGTATGTGGATGCGTCTCTAGTCATTTGCCAAGAAAGGAAACACTTGTAACAGAAAATCCAGAGCAGGCTAGCATTTCAACACTTAACATCTAGAAAGTGCTATTGTACTTGTTAGGAATGAAATGCACTTTTGACTTCTGGTGAAGAGTCGTTTTCTTACCTACCTTTGTTGAAACACTATTTAAGCGTCTGCTAAAAGACTAATGTAATGTAGAACAGGAGAAATCTTACAGATCAGTATTGAAACACACTCAAACAGCCATCCAGTGTTCAAAACAAGTCTTCATAAAACAGTGTGAAGGATTTATGCTTTTGCTTTTCTTTCAGAACACTGCCTGTGTGTTGATGGGCGCATGCGTAGGGACCAAAGCTCTGGGATGATTGTGATCATGAGAAGCACGACCATACGTTGGAAACATATACATTATATTAAGGTTCCAAGCTGTGCGTCTTTGACCGACACACTGGAGGGCTGTCCTAACCGAGTCAGACTCTGACCAGTGACCCAAACACCATGACACCTGACACCATCATCCAAGCAGCAATTACCTGATATTGTAGTTTTGCTTTTTTTGAAGCACACTTGACACAAAACAGGTTTAACCAATTAAAATGTACTAGAAATTAAAACAAGAAATGCATAGCAAAATATGAATATTATTATTCAATAAAAAATATTGGCATCAACTATTTTTTAGCATTGATAATGAATTACGTGGCCAATCGCAGCAACCATTGATTATATTCGTAGTGTTCCTTAAGTATGTGTACTTATAAGCAAGTCCACATGTTTTCTCATCTAATATGTCTACACACCTGGATGAAACAGTCATCCAGTAGGTCTACACACTTGATGAATAACTCATCCAGTATGTCTACACACCTTTATGAAACAGTCATCCAGTATAAATACACACCTTCATGAAACACTCATCCAGCCGCACTGCCTGCTGTGAGTCCTCAAGGGCCTCTCGAAAGCGACAAAGCATCATCAGTGTGGCGGCCCTGTTTCCGTAGTAACTGGCATTTTTGGGGCAGGCACCTTGACAAAAAATAAAATAAAAGTAAGGAAAACGGTAGGTCAAACAACGCCAAAATGGTGGTAATTATCTTAAGGCCGGGATACACCAAGCAGACGGTCAGCCGTGCATAAATGAGCACAAATGACGCTAGCACAAATTAGCGCAGACAAGGCTCGACCTTCACCCGTTGGCTGAAAAAGTTGCACACGAATACACCGGCGGCAGACAAGCAAATACGTTCTGCGCTTGCGTGAGAGGAAATTACTCTTCTCCCCAGCAGGTGGTGGTAGTCTGTATTCGTCATTCAAAAAGGGAAACTTGAAGACCCCAGGTTGGCGTGTCCCGGCCTGTAGTCATAGTGGGAATGCATCCTTGTGGTGGAAATAAAGATTGTCCCGATACAACATGACTGAACTGAACATGGTCTGGCTTAAATAAACATTAGTGCTACTGTACTACCCCATCACCTGTACGACCAGTTTAAACCTGACCCCCAGCGAAAATGTATCCACAGTTTCAAACCTTTCCCCGACCCAACAACATTGTTTCACCTGACGACGGTCGGGGCTGAATAGCCAACACTAACTGTTGGTTGGAGGTAGCTTACGCCAGGCTATCACAGGAAGGAAGCGGTGTCATGTAATGCATTTGGCCTCTGCCAAATCTCCAACCCCAGTGACAATGGCCATATTGTCGGTTTGCCTGTATTTTGATGTGAAAACCTTGTGTCTTGAGGAGTGCAAAGTGTTGGTCTCACCGATGGCCTTGGAGTAGCAGCTAAATGCCTCCGAGTAATCCTTCTTGATGTAGAACACATTTCCCTCCTCTTTGAAGACCTCTGCATCACTGTGAAGCAAAGAAGGCAGAACTAGAATTTTGGTTTGCAGTGCATAGACTTCAGACAACAACAAACACAAACAATGTCAATGATGAAAGCCACAATACAACCCATAACAGGCTCAGTAACTGTACTTAGTGTGAGCAGAGGATAGCATTGTCTTCTAAATAAAGCAAGGCTGAAGACTCCAAATAATCGAGAAGTAATGTGCATCACTGGTACACAAAGTACTTTCTCAATGTCGGGCCACCAAAGACCCTTTCCACAATATTCTTCTGCATAAGACATTGACCTCACCATGTAAAGTGATATTGTCCTGGACAGGGGTGGGTGCATTATTTAACCATCATCATAAACATACTCAACAAACGGAAAAAATGAAAACACATTTAATTACATATTAAATATATATACGTGTCAATATGTGTATACCTGTATTGCGATAATATGTAGATGCATAGGTTTTCGATTTGGGGGGGAAATTGTCAAACTCGTTTCCTGGAATGTTCTGGAAGATTGAACCTAGAGACCTAGTTAATATTCAAATTTAGCATTTTTAAAGCATGGACCCTTGCGCTTTATAAGAATGCTGTAAGTCTAGTTTTACCATAACTTCTAAAACATTCCATTAAGACAACTGAAATACCATACAAACCAATGTAGGCCAACCATGATGTTACAACGTGTTTTTGTGGAAATACATAAGTGGATGGAATCCACCATGCAGCACTTCAATCAAAGATAATATTACTATACTAATAGTACTATATTAAAGACGGGGATGAGGCTCACAGCAGACAGTAACAGCAAAGGGATTTTGAAAAAAGATCAAATCCAAAAGCAAATCCACCACAGTGTCCACAATGTGCGTATCACACACACACAATAGGAGTAACATGACTAGTACACATAATAACAGTAGATTCAGGTTTAGTCCACGAATTAACAAGTGTCTTCTATTGTCATTTATCAACAGACACTGTTTTAACTAAACTTGAACCATAAAACGAACCTAAACCCGACCTATTGGTAGACGGTGTCTCCATATCTTCTGCATCTGGTCAGCTTAGCCTAGCTTAGCTCTGCCATTGGCATTGCCGTTAGCATTAGCATTAGCTCCAGGCCCGGCTGGAAGCTAAACTAAACCGGGTCAGCGATGCCCGTGGCCGGGTAAAACCACGCGAGGATATTTAGTGTAAACCAGGTCAGAATTGTATTATATAGGCGAGTATCAGTACCGTTCAAGGTCTTTTAGGGTGAGGATCGGGCAGCCTGTGTCGGCTTCCATCGGCATGTCGATGTCAACAGCTGCCATCTTCGGCTCCTATCGGTTCCTCTCGGCTCCGATAGGGGAGCCGAGAGAAGCCGAGAGGAGCCAAGTAACGTCACTTCCGTTTTATCTTAATTATTAATGGTTTTATTTTTATATCTATTTTATTTATTTTATTTGGATATTTCTTGACCAAAATCCTGATTGATGTCCTTTACCTGCCCTTCCCCACCATTTAGTAGTGTTTTATATTCACATGAAATACACATCTTCAATGTTCCAATACAATTCTTGAATCTTGAATCTTGAACCTTGAAAAGATAAACTATGTATGTAATACCAGACATTTGTTATTATTTTCCAAAAAATAAAACATAAAATATAGACTATAAGTAAAATGTAATGAAAATATATAATTCATATTTGTGTTGCCCTATATTTTTAATCAGTAGATGGCAGTCAAACACTTTCTAACAACCACTTTCTATGTAAGGGTAACTGAGGTCAGTTAGGGCCCAACTGCCCTCAGAAGTTCAATGTCTCTAAAAGGCCAGGCCTAACCTTATACTAGATATTGTATTGACAATGTTTTCTTAAGTATTTCCAAATTTAAATTCGGCCTCCAAAATTGTGACAAATCCTCCCCTCCCTGTGTGTTTAGCAGTGGCCCCCAGTGGCCCCTCGGCCCAATTTCTTTCGTAAGAAACAAGCGACGACACGTGTATGAAAAAGAAGTATAATTTATAGTGTAATATACAATAATTTATAGACATGTTTCTCTTAATGGATAATCATTTACATTATTGCAATGAATGGATGTACAATAAATAATATGGTACAATAAACGACAATAAACGATATGTTACAACTCATGGATTTTACTAGGTAACACTTGATACAACGCCAAAAGACATATTGCTTGAGATGGTTTGGCACAATCTGGTGGAAGAGAGATGTGTTTCTTTACACCATGAGTATTACAATAAAGCTACACTCACTGGGGAGTTAAAGAAAGTAATTTATATGTATATATATATATATATATACTGTTTATCCCATTTAAGATCCTTTCCAGCACAACCTAGCCTTACTCCAGTTTTTCAGGTCAAATCTGACCAATTGAAAACTTGTATTGATTTATTGAACACTGGAGAAAGAGTAGTGTAGGTGTCACAAAGGATTTTGGGCTCTACGAAGAAAATCTCACATTGGGCCCCCGATAAATATCTAAAAATGAAAAGGTTAATGAGGTTAGGATGCTTTGGATCTTCCCAGAGCAGCTCTTCTCAACATCGCCATCATCAGTTAAGAGAAAGACACAGATGTCATTTATTTTATGGAGAATTACTGGGGAAAAAACTACTTCTGACCCTTTTTTGGAAGCCGTATATAGGTTAAAATAGAGCTCTTAAATGAAGGTGGCGGTGTTGAGTCAAAGAGGACGTGTGCTCAGAAAATCTGACTTGTCCTCTCATTAAAAGTATAACGGCAATGAGATTTTACTCTATCCTGGTTGGACAGAAGACAAACAATCATGCTTTCAAGTTCATTATACGTCGCTGATAAAGTAAAACAGTATAACAACTTGAGACTTTGCTAACGGGCGAACTTGAACTGAGAGTAAGCCATTTAAAATTCTAAATCAGTTCTATAGAGAACAGGCACACATTACTAATCCTGAAAATGGCAATGGCCATTAAATAAATATCTGTAAGGAGAAACGGAATAGAAAAGATATGCGTCATCGAAAATTGTGCTGAACACAGAACCGTACTTTCTCACAAATGATTACCAATTTGACTAAACATGGGACGGATATGAATATATTCAGAAATAGTAATAATAAAATAATAATAAAACTTCTTCCACATGTTTGTATGTGTTTTATTGATACCTATATTGCCTCGATGCCACATTTGATAGTGAGAGTTAATCATGAACTCAAGAATTGAGAATTCACTCAAATGTGCCTTCAAGGTGTACCAATATTGGTGTTCTGGTATGGCCAGAAAACAACACAGACTACATTGGGGAAACATGGATGATCTGCTACTGCAGTTGAATGGGTGTAATATTGTCTGTATGGATGTTAATACACAGTAACCATCTCATGCATGCAGATGACCTGGTGATATTTAGGGTGCTTGCACTGCGACGGTTACCGCTTCCATCTGCAGTTGACGATGATATAAAATATACATTATGATTGTTAAATCCAGCAGAGGACAGGAACTTAAATGTCATGGTGCGTGGTAACGCACTTAATGTGCATGTGAAGGGGTCACATGTGTCGTGTTCATGTAAAGCGTTCATTGTTTAAAGACGTCGTCTGCAGGAAAATCAGCATGCAAAGACTCGGGGTGGCCTACACAGATGGCGTTGCTACGTGCGGCAAGACATCACAGTGCCAGCAGTATGTTTGTTGGCACTAGGTTACCGACTTGCCAAGAGCGGTCATAAGAAATCGCACGTATGAATGTATTTGTCTTTTGATTGAGTCTGGGAATTGTCTTTCACTTTCGCGGTTCTTACAAACTCGGTGGTGGCCGGTAGCATCAGATTCACATCCGGTTTGTGGAGGCACTGGTCGCTTTATGTAGACTTTTAAGATGGGATAGTCAATAAGTAGCCACAACCATGGCAACTTGATGATTCTTTGAAACAGAGTTTCAAAGAATCATTTTATTTTCTAAAAAACCTGCCCATCACTCTTAAATACATTTATATACGGTGGTTCAAAATCCACAGCTAATAATATAATGTTTTGTATGGCTCTGAGTCAAAGAAACACACTCTCTTGTCCAGAGGGGATCCACACAAAAGGAAACAGTTCCAGGTTCGATACCCAATGTCTACCTCAGCAGCCTGCAGCCCACCATCCTTAACCCCTACCTGCTGCTTAATGACACAAAGCTGAAAGCACTGCAAAGCCAAGTCGTTACCCGGAGAGACTGACCGGACACACGTGGAGAAAGAGTCAGATGTCTTTTACTGGTTGATTCAATCTCTAAAGAAGACAGCACACAGCAGCTATGAAACTGGGTCCTACCCACACAGCCTTTCAAAAGTGACGGATCCTCCTTAGGAATTTCATTCATGAAATGAGTTGCAATGTAAACAAAAACAAAAAAAATGGAGCACACTTTAGAAATATTCAGAAGGAAAGAGGGACGGGGTGGGGTGCAACATGAACACAGACCGTCTATATTTAAACTATCAAGGTCTTATTAAGAAAACAGAAATGTGTCTTGTCATCATGGCTTTGAGAGGAGCGTCAGGAGAACAGCTGATGGGAGCAGCGGTGCTTGGATGTGCGGTCGGGACGTCATGGTCACTCAGCGTCTCACATCTCTTCCAACTGCTCAAGGAGTTTGCATACTTTAGTCATGACGCGCAACCTGCCAAACGGGACGTCAAGCAACTGCTGCCTGGGCTATAGTGCCATGCTAGCCCAGCTTTGTTACGCTGGCTTGATTAGCCACTGGCTATACTGTAATGCTAGCCCAGTGTGGACAAGGCTAGTTATAGCTTGATAAGCCACCAGCTAGCACTCTTTTGCTAGCCTCCGCTAGGCTAGGAAAAGCTTGACAGCCACTGGCTAGTACCGTTATGCTAGCCAAGTCATGGCTAGGCTAGGTATTTTGACCTAGCTCATACTGTAATGCTAGCCAAGGCTTCGCTTGATTAGGTCCTGGCTTGTAATGCTAGTATGCTAGCCTATCCATGACTAGGCTAGGTATAGCTTGAAGTTAGCAGGTTGTGGCTTCATGGCTAGTATGGAGAGAAGATGATGGGTGTGTGTGTTGCTCGCAGGGGCCCAGGGGCAGGCCTGAAGAGTGTTGGGCCAATCAGAGGCCCCTGGAAAAAGGCTGAGGGGCCGTGGAGCCCCCTCAGAGCCAGCGGCCCGGAGGCCAGCGTGCAGAGGGCGGCCGGGTTAAAGGGATTGTGCAGGAAGCCCGGAGGCAGAGCCTTGGACAGATGTTTCTGCAGGGCCAGTTTAGTCTGCATGGGGACACAAGCAGGTCGCAGGGTTAGAGATTAGCTTTCTTTCAAGCACTTCAAACAGACAAATACAGTCAAAATCAACAAGGTTGCTCTTTAATTTAACAACTCAACTACGAAGATCTCAAAAGAAACACTTCTTCAAAATGAAGATGATATATATTTGAATATTTATATTTGATGAATGAAGCTTTCTATTTCAGTGTAACATATGCTTTTAACCTGACAGACTTTGTCTCTTCAAATACATTATTACAAATAGTAAGTGACATGTACTGTGTGGTACCATCTGCTAATACGTTGGCCCCCTCTAGGACCAATGGTAAGTCATGAGTGCAATGTAGCAGCTCCTCCGGTGAATTCCAGATTGTAGATTACATTTCAGAGGAGGCAATCCGCACCTGACCTTGAATGACTTTCACACGCAGCTCATGTTGCGCGGCTCTCTGAACGCTCACCGCTAGCAGCGTGCTGGGCTGGATCTTAGCGTAGGGCGTGAACTTGGGCTTGGACGCCTTCCCACTCACACGCTCCTTGTGTCTCCGACTGCTCATGTGCTGGAGGGGACAGGAGTGACAACCGGTTAACAAGCCTCAGACCCTCAGACTCTAACCCACATAAACAACATTACAACATTTGCTAGGCAGGGCAAGGAGATCATGATCATCATCATGATCAAAGTAGAGTAGCCATCGGAATACGATTTTTTTAAATGAATTTATTGTTATTATTTGTTATTGTTATTATACTGTTATTATATTTATATAAATAATATATAAAGAATTGCCTAATACTACAGAGTAACCAAACACTTTAATGTGAAAGGGAGATGAGAGGAAGTCCCACCCTACGTACCTGTTTAAGCTGTGACTCAGAGTTGACGGACAGCTGGCACAGTTCACAGTTGAAGGGCCGACTGACCGGACTCGCGCCCGCTCTGGTCTTGAGGCCTATCCATGACTTTGTCCGGCAGGCAGGGCGAGGCGATGATGTCACCTTGACCCTGCGTTGCAATTGGGTGCTGCCACCACTCTGACCGTCCAGCATCTGTTTGTGCCTGGAGCCTGATCCCACCAATGACAGGAGAGGATGCGTTTTACACTTTCAATGATTACGTGCAGAAAAAGCTACCACATGACATTATTGTCCTTGTGTTTTGTATCGGCCTAATTACCACTGCAGTGGGCTATGGAATCCCTACAGTGATGCTACATACTGCTGCAATCAGGCTATGCACTACTGCAGTGGGAAACAGTACCGCTTCAGTGGAGCTATGGAACCACTGCAGTAGGACTAAGTACTGCTGCAATGAGGCTATGCACCACTGCAGGGGGGCTACATACCACTGCAGTGGGACTAGGTACTGCTGCAATGAGGTTAAGCACCACTGCAGGGGGGCTACATACCACTGCAGTGGGACTAGGTACTGCTGCAATGAGGCTATGCACCACTGCAGGGGGGCTACATACCACTGCAGTGGGAATAGGTACTGCTGCTATGAGGCAATGTACCACTGCAGGGGGCCTACATACCACTGCAGTGAGAATAGGTCCTGCTGCAATGAGGCTATGCACCACTGCAGGAGGGCTGTGAACCACTGCAGTGAGACTAGGTACTGCTGCAATGAGGCTATGCACCACTGCAGGGGTGCAACATACCACTGCAGTGAGACTAGGTGCTGCTGCAATGAGGCTATGTACCACTGCAGTGGGGCTGCGTACGGCTGCAGTGGGGCTACGTGCCCCTGCAGTGGGGCTCTACGTACCAAGGCAGTGGGCTTCCAGCTGGGAGTTGGAGTTCACTGTCACTTTGCACAGTGGACAGTGGAGCTGCAGCTTGTTTCTGCTCCTCTTGCTTCCTTTTCCCTCCTCCTCCACCACCTCCCCATCATCCTTCACCTCCTTCTCCTGCTGCTCCTCCTGCTTACTGCTCAGCGTGGAGATCCCTTGGGGGTTAGGGGTTGAGTCTGGACTCCGGCTGGGGAGGAGGGGGCCAGTGTAGACCACCAGCGCGCCCTGTGACACCAGCGCGTCAGCGGGCGGAGAGCATGATTGGGTGGGGACTTGTGGGTGGAGCTCCGGTGAGGCAGGGGTGGTGTGGGCGCTCTGGGAGGGGGGAAGGGCTAAAAGCACCGCCGGGCCGTGTCCCACTTGTTGCAGTGGGGATTTCGGAGACAACCTGGCGACTTGGAGACCTGTGGGGAGAAACAAGCGACATTTAAAAAAAAAAAATGAAATATTTACATACTGTACTTTACATCACTTGGTACCAAGTTGAGGAATGCAATAGCCATGGTTGACCAGAGATGGTGCTGTTCCCTAAGTTGTATGCAATACTCTTATTATTTTCTTAGTCTTGTTCTGCTGCTACTGAAAATGAATGTACTGTATACACACATACACACACTATAATCAGCATTATTTAATAATATTAATATTAATATTACTTAATGTAATCATTTAGGGATCAGTTCCTCTTTTTTGTATCAATTTCCTTTCCTTTTCTATTGTCTTTCTATCAATTATTTGTTACTTGTTATCTTTCTATTTGTTTGTTTCCTGTTCTGTTTCTCTTTTACCCTGTTCATCTATTTCTCTCTCTCTCTCTCTCTCTCTCTCTCTCTCTCTCTCTCTCTCTCTCTCTCTCTCTCTCTCTCTCTCTCTCTCTCTCTCTCTCTCTCTCTCTCTCTCTCTCTCTCTCTCGTCCCTCTCTGTTCTTTGTCTGGAGCTCCCCACGTAGCCATCAATCAAATACCATGGCAACCACAGGACTCAACGAGTGTATTATTAAGTAGTTACCGCAGCATCATAGCGGCTGGGGGGAGAGAGAGAGAGAGAGAGAGAGAGAGAGAGAGAGAGAGAGAGAGAGAGAGAGAGAGAGAGAGAGAGAGAGAGCGAGAGAGAGAGAGAGCGAGAGGCCCTAACCCTTGAAAAAAAAGAGAGAAGAAAGGAAATAGAAATGAAGAGGTAGAGGAAGACCATTATAGGAGGAAGATGTTTTGTATTGTGGGGAAAGAGGGAAAGAGATAATGACATCACTGCAACACCAGCGGGCCTATAGGGTTCAGCTGCCCCCGTAACACCTGGACCTCGTTGACATCAATTAACCTGCAAAGTGCTGCAATTATGGTAAGAGGAGGACATGTGTAAGTCCTTCTGTTGCGCTTTGGAGCATGGATTTGCAGACCCATGCAGGTGCAGACCCATGCGTGTGAGAACTGATAAGAGATACAGTGAGATTGTTATATAAGTTAATGAAAGATCACTTGTGTCATGTGACTTTGCAAAAACAACGAAGACCCTGGAGGCTCTCACGGATCACTCTACAATGGTGTGGTGGGGGGGGGGGTCACAATCAAAGCATGAGTCCCAAAGAAGCACCTGCCTGGCCCTGGTCTAGTCTTTACCCCATGGCTCCATCTACATCGAAGGTGCAGTGAATTCTGAATACATGTCATTGAGGAGCAGGTAGGGCCTAAGGGTTAAGACATCTTGCTCGAAGCATGTCTACAGGTGGACATTGGGGATTGCGAACCCAAAACCTTCTTGTTTGGTAGTTGACAACTCGAGGCACCAGACAATCCACCAGACTATATATACGAATATATAGAGAGAGAGAAAGAGTGAGAGAGAGAGAGAGAGAGAGAGAGAGAGAGAGAGAGAGAGAGAGAGAGAGAGAGAGAGAGAGAGAGAGAGAGAGAGAGAGAGAGAGAGAAATATATAAAAATATATATTAAGAGGAGGGATTTATGGAAGCAAACAAAAGGTTTATTACCGGCTCCTTCCGTGTGCTGTGTGTCCCTCAGCCCTCCTTCAGTCCTCCCTCTCTCCTTCTGTGCCTCTCTCCCGGCGGTCTGTGCGGCCCTCTGTCTGCTGCGCTGGGGGCCCCGCTGGCCCACCAGGGCTGTCAGCTTGCGTGCATGTTTGTGGCCCTTGTAGTGGGCCTCTGCCTGGGTCTGGAATACACACACACATGCACCCACGCGGGCACACAAACACACACACATCATTTTAACATATATATACTGTATGTATAAATATATATATAAATATAAATATATATATATATATATATGTGTGTGTGTCTGTGTGCACATGTATTTGTGAATTCCAGACCTAGGCCCACTATATACATTGATATATATATATAGTATACACACAAACACACACACACACACACACACACACACACACACACACACACACACACACACACACACACACACACACACACAGACACACACAGACACACACAGACACACACACACACACACACACACACACACACACACACACACACACTTGGAAACACATACACACACACGCACACACACTGAATTAAAAACATACGTTTATTGATATATACAGTTACAGACACACAAATACGGAAACACACACATGTGCATTCAGACGCACGCATTCACACACACATGTGAGTACATGTACGTCTATATCCACACACACACACACATATTCAGAAGGACAGTTTGACTACTGAAAACATTCTAGATTTCTGTCTGGTGTGGAAAACACCAGACATGTGAAATATAAAGCAGCACAAAAATGCACAAAGAAGAGCATTTTTCTATGATTTTATGACAAACCCATGGGGTGACCATGGGGGTTAGAGTCATATCTATCTAACCATCCATCGCTGTGGACGGTTGAATGACGGTTCTCTACGCATTCACCTCATTGGAGCAAATGACATGATTGTGCAGTTGACTTCCTCCTCACCATCATCATCATCTTCTTCATCATCATCCTCATCGTCTAAATGTCCAGTCTCTCAGAACGCTTGCTGCTCTTTTTCCTCTGATGCAGTCTGACACAAAATAGCCTGTGTCCAAAATGACCTTTTGTGTCTTTCTGGGAGGCAGGAAGCACATTGGGTGCTACGTGACTGCAGATCCATGCAGAATGATTTAGAATCTCAAAATACGTATTTGATCTGTACACAATAATACTATACAAAACAATGTATTTTAAAGTAATGAAGCATTGCAAGTGAATCGGATATACGTATGTGATACTAACATACACACACACACACACACACACACACACACACACACACACACACACACACACACACACACAAAGGTAACATGTATTAAATATTAATAAATACATATTATATTTTGACAGGCTATTCAGTTCAACATATTACTACATAGACAAAGAGCATAGACACATGCATGCCAGCTCTTAAAAGCTAACTAGCCAGCATTGCTGAAGGCAAATAAAAAGGCCAACATTTTCTTAAAATTCTGCAGAGAGAAATTCTATAACATATTCTAGAAAGTTAATATTATGGTTTTTTTCATGTTTTAGATGGTTCGTTGAAATATGGCATGCAAAATCAAAGTAATTGCAGCTGCAATTAGATTCAGGAAAATAAATTAAAGAAAGAGAGAAGAGATTGAAGTTTATCTCTTGCAACATCCAATATCTGGCTCTTTACAATAAAGACTCAGATAGTGTGACGTTCTGGAACATTCTAGTACTCAGAACCACATCCTAGAACCCAGAACCCACTGAGCTGTGATAGGTCGGTAAGGGCATCATGTGACCGTGCCAGGGGAGAGGGCGGGGTCTGTCAGATTAGCCTGCTCATCTGACAGACCCCCCCCCACCCCGGGGCCCTCGGTCATGTTGAATGTCACTGAACATCAACCGTTGATACAGAGGCGGAAAGTCACAGTTTCCGTGCCACCTAGCATGCTAATGTACAGTAGCTATCTAGCATCTGACATGCTAACGTAGCTCCGTATAGCATGCGGCTATGTTTGCTTATGTGGACGATATGCAAACAACAAATAGTATACTGTCAAAATAGAACAGTGGGAAAAAGTGTTTTTTCGTCTTTTGTTTGGGTGTTTGTGTCCCTGGATGGCCAGATTATGACAGACAAACATCCCATAATAGCCATACTTTGGACTGGCTCCTAGGGTCTGGTCTTCTGAACTTGATCCAGCAGCGGCGGCACCAGGAGCTAACAACCTTTCCTAAAAGCACAACACATTTTACAACGGTGCCCTGCCAGACTGCCCCTGTCTGAATGGGTAACCCACTAGCCCATGCACTTTAAACACTCCCTCCTGTTTATAAAGGATGTCCAGCTAGTCTGTGGGCATCCTTATATGGCTCCTCTACACCTGTATGAGTAGACCCATCCTTATATGGCTCCTCTACACCTGTATGAGTAGACCCATCCTTATATGGCTCCTCTACACCTGTATGAGTAGACCCATCCTTATATGGTTCCTCTACACCTGTATGAGTAGACCCATCCTTATATGGCTCCTCTACACCTGTATGAGTAGACCCATCCTTATATGGCTCCTCTACACCTGTATGAGTAGACCCATCCTTATATGGCTCCTCTACACCTGTATGAGTAGACCCATCCTTATATGGCTCCTCTACACCTGTATGAGTAGACCCATCCTTATATGGCTCCTCTACACCTGTATGAGTAGACCCATCCTTATATGGCTCCTCTACACCTGTATGAGTAGACCCATCCTTATATGGCTCCTCTACACCTGTATGAGTAGACCCATCCTTATATGGCTCCTCTACACCTGTATGAGTAGACCCATCCTTATATGGCTCCTCTACACCTGTATGAGTAGACCCATCCTTATATGGCTCCTCTACACCTGTATGAGTAGACCCATCCTTATATGGCTCCTCTACACCTGTATGAGTAGACCCATCCTTATATGGCTCCTCTACACCTGTATGAGTAGACCCATCCTTATATGGCTCCTCTACACCTGTATGAGTAGACCCATCCTTATATGGCTCCTCTACACCTGTATGAGTAGACCCATCCTTATATGGCTCCTCTACACCTGTATGAGTAGACCCATCCTTATATGGCTCCTCTACACCTGTAGGAGTAGACCCATCCTTATATGGCTCCTCTACACCTGTATGAGTAGACCCATCCTTATATGGCTCCTCTACACCTGTATGAGTAGACCCATCCTTATATGGCTCCTCTACACCTGTATGAGTAGTTCTATAATGTGTATCTGAGTATCTGCTGCACTACTGGCACTTTAAAAAGCTTTTTAAATGCCTTTTTGCACAATTCAACACATGTACATATCATCCACCAGTCTCTTTAATGTTATTTTTTATTGTTATTGTTATTGTGTACAGTATTGTTATAGTGTAGTGTTTTAGATAGTCATACTGCGGGAGGGAATGGGGAGTAAGCATTCAATTGTACAAATCTTGAATCTTGGGTACTTCTGTGATGTATGATGAAATGCCCTGCCATTATGCTTCAAACCAAATTTCCCCACAGGGACAAATAAAAGTATATATCTTCCTATCTATCTATATATCTTCCTATCTATCTATCTTTCCCTACCAGCAGCACTACCTGTTATCCACTTTCTAGTTCACGTAGCCACTTCCTGCTCCACTATATCTATATGAGGAGAATTTGATCCAAATGTTTTATTATCCGCATTACTATTGACATTACTATTGACATTACTATTGACATGGTCTATAGAGACACAGTGGTTCACAATCCCTTTGTTTTGCCTGTGACCCCATTTTCAGATCTGAAAATCATTGCAGATCCACACACGCGGCTTTAACCCTGTCCACACCGTACCGCTCTCAGTGACCAGTAGTTGTATGAATCATAAGGGCCGTCTGTTTGTGCATACAAGCCCTATATGAGTCATTTTAAAGTATATTTTCAATCAAAAAGGCACCATAAAATATCTAGTGTTCCGTGACCTCATACTTATGTGTATCGGGGGACCCCGAGTACGTTCCCCCGACCCACAGGTTGGGAATCAAAGCACTGGTCTAAACACATGAAGCTGCAGACAGGTGGAAGTGGGAGGAGGACTCACCATGGAGTTAAAGCGCAGGTGGCAGATGTTGCAGGAGATGACGCTCTTCCTTTTGGGCGGAGCCACGCCGAAGGTGTGGTTGATCACCGCCTTTTGCACTGGGTCCATCTATACGCACGCACGCACGCACACACCACACACACACACACACACACACACCACACACACCACACCCACACACACACACACCACACACACACACACACACACACACACACACACACACACACACACACACACACACACACACACACACACACACACACACACACCACACACACACACACACACCACACACACACACACACACACACACAATATACACATGGTTATGACACATGTCAACAATGTTCACCACACATATGAAATATTGTTATTCAGCAATAATGACGACAACCAAAAACAGAGATGAGCAATTGATCATAGGTCGATCCTATATATTTATAGCGTATATTTATGGATGTATTGATATCTTACATGGATGTTTTGGTATCTTGTATGGATGTATTGATATTCTATATGGATTAATTTATATCCTATATGGATGTAATGGCATCCTTAATGGATGTATTGATATTCTATATGGATGTATTAATATCATATATGGATGTATTGATATCCTATATGGCTGTATTGATATCCTATATGGATGTATTGGTATCCTATATGGATGTATTGATATCCTATATGGATGTATTGGTATCCTATATGGATGTATTGATATCCTATATGGATGTATTGATATCCTATATGGATGTATTGGTATCCTATATGGATGTATTGATATCCTATATTGATGTATTGATATCCTATATCCTATATGGATGTATTGGTATCCTATATGGATGTATTGGTATCCTATATGGATGTATTGATATCCTATATGGATGTATTGATATCCTATATGGATGTATTGGTATCGTATATGGATGTATTGGTATCCTATATGGATGTATTGATATCAAGAAGTGCATAGATGACGTTGTTCCGACCAAGTCGGTTCGGATATATCCCAACCAGAAACCGTGGATTAACGGCGATGTTCGCGCTGCCCTACATGCGCGTAACGCCGCCTTTGGTTCCGGGAATACGGAGGAATATACGAGAGCCCGTTACGACCTCCGTAAGACCATCGTCACTGCCAAGCGGGAGTATAAGGACAGAGTGGAAGATAAATTCAAGAAACACGATGCGAGGGGTATGTGGCAGGGGCTGCAGAAGATAACGAACTTCAGAGGGAGAACCAGTTGTGTAGAGAACTCCTCTACCTCCCTCCCAGGAGAGCTAAATACATTTTTTGGCCGAAGCCAGCCACCGACTGGGGAGACCAGCCAGCTGCGCATCTCGGAGGCGGATGTGCGCCGCACCTTTAAGCGGCTGAACATCCGTAAGGCGGCAGGCCCCGACGACATCCCGGGCCGCGTCCTCAGAGCATGCGCAGACCAGTTGGCAGGAGTCTTTGCAGACATCTTCAACCTCTCCCTGTCCCAGGCTGTTGTCCCCGCGGTCTTCAAGATATCCACCATCGTGCCTGTCCCTAAACAAACCAAGGTAACATGCCTGAATGACTACAGACCTGTGGCCCTCACCTCGATCGTTAGCAAATGCTTCGAGAGGTTGGTCAAGGACTTTATTTGCTCCGTGTTACCTACCACGCTGGACCCATGGCAATTTGCATATCGTCAAAATAGATCCACGGACGACGCAATTGCCATGGCCCTCCACACTGCCCTTTCCCACCTGGAGGGGAAGAACTGTTATGTGCGAATGCTGTTTGTGGACTACAGCTCAGCATTCAACACAATAGTTCCTGCCAAGCTCGACACCAAGCTGAGAGGTCTAGGCGTACCCCCATCCATGTGCAGCTGGATACTGAACCTCCTGTCGGACCGCCGCCAGGTGGTGAGGATGGGCAGCACCACATCAGAGCCACTGACCCTCAACACGGGAGCCCCCCAGGGATGCGTGCTGAGCCCTCTCCTCTACTCCCTCTACACCCACGACTGCATGGCTATGCACAGCTCCAACGTCATCGTCAAGTTTGCTGACGACACGACAGTGATGGGCCTGATCGCCGGCGACGACGAGACAGCCTACAGGGAGGAGGTCGGATCGCTGGAGCAGTGGTGCCAGGAGAACAGCCTCGCCCTCAACGTCAAGAAGACCAAGGAGCTGATCGTGGACTTCAGGAGGCAGAGGGGAGAGCACAGCCCTATCTCCATCGACGGCGTTGCAGTAGAGAGGGTCAGCAGCTTCAAGTTCCTCGGCGTGCACATCTCCGAGGACCTCACATGGTCCACGCACACCACACACGTGGTGAAAAGGGCCCAACAACGCCTGTATTTTCTCAGGCGTCTGAAGAAATTCAGCATGGGCCCCCGCATCCTGAGAACATTCTACAACGGCACCATCGAGAGTGTTCTGACAGGGTGTATCACCGCCTGGTACGGGAACTGCACGGCACTCGAGCGCAGAGCGCTTCAAAGGGTGGTGCGGACGGCCCAGTATATCGTTGGAGGTGAGCTCCCCTCCCTCCTGGACATTTACAACCAGCGGTGCGTGGCCAAGGCCAAAAGAATTATAAAAGACATTGCCCACCCCAGCCACGAACTTTACTCACTATTACCGTCAGGCAGGCGATACCGCAGTATCAAGTGTCGTACAAATAGGCTTAGAGATAGCTTCCACAGTCAGGCCATCAGGCTGCTGAACAAGGGCGTATAACATATAACAATGTATATTTTATTACATTGATTTATATATATATACTGATTTTTGCATTTTATAAATTGCATTTTTTATTTTTATTTTATATTCTTTATTCTATTTTTTATTCTATTTTTTATCTATTTTTATTTTATCTTATTTTATAACTGCTGTCTGTCGTCGGGTATTGCACACAAGAATTTTACATCACTGCTTTATACTAAACTGTAAACTGTGAAGTGACAATAAACTTGACTTGACTTGACTTGACTTGACCTATATGGATGTATTGATATCCTATATGGATGTATTGGTATCCTATATGGATGTATTGATATCCTATATGGATGTATTGATATCCTATATGGATGTATTGGTATCCTATATGGATGTATTGATATCCTATATGGATGTATTGATATCCTATATGGATGTATTGGTATCCTATATGGATGTATTGGTATCCTATATGGATGTATTGGTATCCTATATGGATGTATTGATATCCTATATGGATGTATTGGTATCCTATATGGATGTATTGATATCCT
>JANIIK010007709.1:0-2500 GCA_027704905.1 Muraenolepis orangiensis
CGTGTTAACTGTTGATCAAGCATTACACATCAACAAGCTCAGAAACAATGGGAGAGAGAATGGGATTAATTTAAAGAAACAACCTGCAACCTGCCTACACACTGTACTATACACTACACTATACTACACTTCTTTACTACATACACTACTATATCATGAGAAGAAGAAGAAGAAGAAGAAGAGGAAGAAGAAGAAGAAGAAGAAGAAGAAGAAGAAGAAGAAGAAGAAGAAGAAGAAGAAGAAGAAGAAGAATTTATTATAATATAATATAATATTTGTGTGCAAGTAATAACAGGTATTAGCGCAATAGTTCATCGCTATTCACTATAAAAACAGCAAAACCCCAACATGTATATGGACAGAGGTTCACTTGCAGTCAGCGCAATTCTACTTGTTGGCAATACAGTCAAATTAGTCACCCGTGAAGCGCCTGCAAAGATTAAGTCGGTCGGTGATAAATCAACATTCAAATATATCTCGTATTCTTGGGTCAATAATGTGTAATTATCGTTGTTAAAATGGCAAGGCAGCAACAAAAAAAAGTAATTCTGATGAATAATAATAAACACTGGAGTCTTTCAGTGCTTTTTATTGTACATTAGCACACACTTTAAGCCCTGGCTAAATAAAACCTAAGCGGACCACGTCCAGTGTCAGGAGCCCAGTGTGGGTTCAGAGGTCGTGCTCGTGGAGCTCAAGAGATGTGGTCTCTCTGCTCGGTGACATGGTCTTAAGAGCTGCATGGAGATGAGCCCGTGGAGGGAGAACAGAGAGAGGTTGTATCTCTCTCTGTTCTCATCTTCTTCTATCATTCTCTCCCTTAAATACAATTCTCTTATCCTTTCTCACACAATGGTCCACGTCTCTCTCTCTCTCTCTCTCTCTCTCTCTCTCTCGCTCTCTCTCTCTCTCTCTCTCTCTCTCTCTCTCTCTCTCTCTCCTCTCTCTCTCTCTCTCTCTCTCTCTCTCTCTCTCTCTCTCTCTCTCTCTCTCTCTCTCTCTCTGTGCAGCTCCTCATGCACACATAGCACAGTCATTCTACAGCATTCTTCTGCCTTAAAACAATCCACTTCACTTCACAAAAGGAACCTTTAGTTGTATGGATTGGATGATAGGATTGGATTTGACAGCGAGGACAGTTTATGTGCACAGTGTGCACAGTGTGTGTGTCTGTGTGGTGTGTGTGTGTGTGTGTGTGTGTGTGTGTGTGTGTGGTGTGTGTGTGTGTGTGTGTGGTGGTGTGTGTGTGGTGTGTGGTGGGTGTGTGCAGTGTGTGTGTGTGTGTGGTGTGTGTGTGTGTGTTGCTTGTTCCTGCGCAACTGATCTGACCTACCACTTGTCTACCCTTAGCCGTTGCCGGAAGCGCACACTCTCTGTCTCTCTCTCTCTCACACACACACACACACACACACACACACACACCACACACACACACACACACACACCACACACACACACACACACACACACACACACACACACACACACACACACACACACACACACACACACACACACACACACACACACACACAACACACACACACACACACACACACACACTGGGTGAACAAGGAACACTTTGCGTTTGGTGATAAAACTAAAAATAGAACACTACTGCACTAACTGAGATGAATGGCCTTGGTGATGATGATGATGATGATGACGTCATAATCGTCATCATCATCATCATCATCATCATCATCATCATCATCATCATCATCAAGTCACGACAACTTTACACCCAGATTGAGATGAAGTACCTGTATCTGCTGCAGCATATTCTTCAGTTGAATCAGGAACTCCTTGGCATCTCTGGCCTTCTCAGAGACGCCGTTCAGGGCCTGAGAGAGCTGGCACTGCAGGGGGGAGGGGGGGGGGGGGGGGGGGACAAAGGTGAGTGGGAGGCCGGATCCACATGACTCTCCATATATGATGATGACAACACAGCATAGAGCTCAGAGCAGCTCAGGGCAGAGGCCGTCCCACAAGCTGTCAGCCAATGCCTGCACATGTTCTGCATGAACCTTTGCACACACACACACACACACACACACACACACACACACACACACACACACACACACACACACACACACACACACACACACACACACACACACACACACACACACACACACACACACACACACACATATGCAGATAAAGCAGTTAAATGTCTCACCCGATGCCAACGAGTCGTTGTTCTATTCAAGGAGTTGATGACCTGAGCTCCACCTAACCCTAACACCTGAGCTCCACCTAACCCTAACACCTGAGCTCCACCTAACCCTAACACCTGAGCTCCACCTAACCCTAACACCTGAGCTCCACCTAACCCTAACACCTGAGCTCCACCTAACCCTAACACCTGAGCTCCACCTAACCCTAACACCTGAGCTCCACCTAACCCTAACACCTGAGCTCCACCTAACCCTAACACCTGAGCTCCACCTAACCCTAACACCTGAGCTCCACCTAACCCTAACACCTGAGCTCC
>JANIIK010007709.1:15000-25000 GCA_027704905.1 Muraenolepis orangiensis
GAAAACTCGCACTCCGTTCGGGGACTTGAGGCACGGCGTGTAGGAGCCGTAGCCGCTGTCCGTCTCGCTGTACATGCTCATCTTGTCCATGTCCAGGTAGTCGTAGTCCGAGGTGCCCGACGCCCGGCCGCCGGTGTGCGGCGGAGGCGTCTCGCCCTCCGGGGTCTGGACGATGATGTTTCTGGCGCACGCCAAACACACGTTGTGCGAGCACGGCAAGAGAATAGGGTCCTTGAACAGAGAGCCGCAGACGGGGCATTTCAGTTCTTCGTCCATGTTGTATGTTTATTTCCGTCTATTTACCGAGAGAGAGAGAGAGAAACACCAGATATGCGCGGAGCCGGAGAGGCGGCCGAGATCAATGAAACACACTCCAGCACTGGTGGACGGGGACAGCTCCCTTCGAGCCTACGCGCATGCGCATACGGGAAGGAGGAGAGGATTGGCTGCGAGTTGCGTGTGCGAGTTGCTACATAGACGACTATCCTATCCTTTCACCCCAATAGCCAACACACTAAAGATTAAAGATCTTAGATTTAATCACGATAGAAAAACAAATCAAATCCAGTTCAGACATTTGTTTATAAATTCAAACAAAGAAACATTAAAAAGTCACATTAACATAAGAAACAATATGTAGTGAAAATCACAGATACTGTAATGGACCAAATGCTTATTGTCTGTTTGGTGCCATCAGTGGTTCTCTAAGGTGTCGGGACAAATTGGGACAAATTGTACGCAATGAATCAACTTGTCATGAAATGAACACACGTCAAACATTTCGCAGCCCTCAGGGGAACCCTAGTCAACCAGGGGCCCCAGGGTCCTATAGGGACCCACTACAACGGCTGCTCGGAAATCCTGTCCGGTCAGACAAGTAATTACACTGAACAGATCGCAGCTCTTCGCTGGATGCGAGACGAGAGGCATCCATCACACCCATAGCTCCATCCCCATGGTCCTCAAGGCCTTACAAGACAATTATACAAGCATGTGGCGGACGGTACATCCAAAATACATGGCCATAAACACACACACACACACACACACACACACACACACACACACACACACACACACACACACACACACACACACACACACACACACACACACACACACACACACACACACACACACACACACACACACACACACACACACACACACACACACATTGTGTACATTGTATACATATTGTATTACCACCTGATACAACAGCCCTGGCTGAGGAAATACCAATTTAGTACGTGAATTAGTATTAACTCTACACTGATTTGAACCGAATGATGACTCATTGGGTTCAGGCTGAGCCTTTGAAGAGGAGAATCTATGTAGGCCCAGCAGAATGCTAGTGATCTAAAAGAGAGACAGCAAGTCGATGACACATCCCTCCTGGCATAGCCTCTTGGTTTTTACACGGTGACCAACGTGACTCATGTTAATTAACATTTTATGATTCACAGTTTTGATGTAGAACATTTAGAAAATATTAAAATGTATAACAATAAAATGTTGGCTGTAGATTATTTTTTATTATTTTTCCTACAAACTTGATATAATACAGATTGGACTGGACTATTACTTTCCTCACACACATCTCAGCCACTAGGGGGCACTAAGTCTGTGAAATCATGAAGCAGACCATTTAGAAAACCATTGAGACATTAGTGGAGCCTATAACGTTGGTTTGGGGCCACAACTTTTCAAAATGAATGAAAATATCAAACTTTTAGATGATTGAAAGATGAGACAATTTGTATAAACCTGTCCTTGTCCAGTCTCCTAAAAAAACATTGAGAAACATAAAAGTCTAGATTTGACATACACATAAGGAGGGTTGGGGTTGTGCATATTGATATTTTAAATTGAATGTGCTAATAACAATATCTGGCAACATAGACAGCTTCATTTAGACTATACAGCTCTGAAACAGTGCAATGGCTTTCTAAACCAATCATCCTTTCTGTTTTTCAAAATCAGTCACTTAATTAATTTAAGGCTTCAATAGAAAAGAGGAGTGATATTAAAGCGCAGTTAAGTTGTAGCTACTGTATATGTTTCAGTCTACAAACGTGAGTTCACAGAATCTACACAAAACCTCAGAATAAAGAGTATATATTTAGAGTAAAGGATTGCAAAACTATACATGGGGTGGAGGGAATCATCCAGGCTTCTTTTTTTCTAATGCAATTCAACAAATAGTCAAACAAACACAGCATTTAAAATAAGAGAAATTCCCACCTTGCCTGCACACTTTACTATAACGTATATGGCATTGATTGACCTTTATGTCACCGGTCTGAAATGTGCACTTTACATGTGGTTCTGCCGGCAGCGGGGGCCGAAATGTCGAAAAAATAGGTCGAACGTGGCGTGTGAAAAAGGTCATTTTTTCCCTCCTCTACACCAGCGAGGTGGTGCTCTCCGGGTTCACCTTCAGGGAGCGGCTGCCCTTGCGCAGGTCCTGCAGCTGCTTGGCGGGCTTTCCCACAGCCTCCTCGAAGCGCAGCTCCACCACGGGCAGCACCGTGTCGTGCAGGAAGGCGGCGTTGTGTGCCACGAAGGCTTTCTTCTGGCCGTCCTGCTCACAGCGCAGGCTGTAGTCCACGTGCTGCACCGCCACCAGGATGATCTCCCGCAGGCTCTCCAGCAGCACCATGTGCAGCTCGGCCACGTACAGCTTCAGGCCCTCCTCCAGGAAGCCCATCATCTGCTTGGTGAAGGCCACCACCGTGTAGCTCAGGTTCACCCAGCAGTCGTCCCCTGTGTACTGCTCGAAGCCCCCAATGCCACTGACACGCATCTCCTCCTGTAGGTGGGGGCCGTTAGAGAGAGCCACCACATGGAGGTTTAGGACTGACTGACTGACTGACTGACTGACTGACATAAATGTATTATTCACCTGGCCCGAATCAGACAGACTGGGGGAGTCTGCTTGTTAACCGCTACAAACTCTATATCAAACTCCATTACTCTTTATCCGGTTTCCTTGTTGTTGTCGAGAAGAAGCCAATAGTAGCCATTTTAGTGGCATGTGGCAAGAGAGAGCGTTACATACTGTACATATACGGACCCCTTCTATTGAATACAACAATATGATAGTTGGGTGGCACAGAGCCAAATGCTTGGATTGCTATTTCTTTTGATCATCACACAATTGAAAAGTGCCTCAAATAAAATAAAAATACAAGAAAAGAAAAGTCGGGGAGACGGACTTCACCTTGAGCTTGGCCAGGGCCTCCGGGGTCATGAGGTTCATCCGCCTCCACATCTCCTCGGAGTTCCGGTGCTTGGTGGCCTCGATGACGACGTCCTTGTAGCTGAGCAGCGCCGCCTTGACGTCCTTCACCAGCAGGGACTGTAGCGTGAAGGTCAGGTCCAGGCCAATGTCGCTCAGCTGCTTGCAGTGCTCCTTGGCCACCTTGACGCACTCCGCCGCCGTGGTCAGGCCCTCCTTGCTGTCGAACACCTGGCGGGCAACACAGTTTGGCACGTTAGAAGAAGAGTCTCACGCGGAAGACCAGGAGCAGAGCCACTTGCCCTCTGAGTTGGCCTCCGTCGCCTGCGAGTGTGTTTAGTGTGGGCTTTCCCTGTACTGGGAAGTTCTTTGAATCGGATTGTTGTACTTTCCTTTGTTATTTGTTGTCTGGCAAAACTGCTGTGCCGTTTTTACCTTGGGCCAGGAGAGAGATTAGTAGTCTCAAAAGGGCTCTGCTGGGAATATCTAAAATATAAAACCATGCCCATATGGTTTTATATAGGGGGCTCTAGGGCTTTAGCTTCATCGCTGTGAGTGAGGATTACTCACTGCACAGCACTACCGGCTGGCTTCCGTTACACCCACACTATGTTGGATAAACGTATCCCCCAAAACTGAGGATCAGTATGGCTTGAAAACCACCGTAGTAGAAGGAATAGGAATACATCTATTCTAGGCAGGTACACACAATAGTTATTATAGCCAGGTACACACACACAATAGTTTGCTTGTTTGTTCATCGCATATCGTGACGTCAAACACATTTGCAAATTTACAAGTTTGGACACACAGATCCCTTCCTGTGTGTCCAAAATGTTCCTGCCACACACCAGAACCAAATTCACTTTAAGTGACAAAACCATCCATCCACACGTGTTGCACTGCCCACACATTGTATTTCTATTTTCCAATTCTCTTCTTCCTCCTCCTCCTCCTTCCTTCCCCCCCCCCTCCTCCTCCTCCTCCTCTTCCTCCTTCCCCCTGCTCCTTCCTGCTCCTTCCCTCTCCTCCACCTCCTTCCCCCTTTTCGTCCTTCTCCTCCTCCTTCCTGCTCCTTTCTGCTCCTTCCCTCTCCTCCACCTCCTTCCCTTTTCCTCCTTCCTCCTCCTCCTCCTTCCTTTCCCCCCCCCCCTCCTCCCTCCTCCTCCTCCTCCTGCTCCTTCCTGCTCCTTCCTGCTCCTTCCCTCTCCTCCACCTCCTTCCCCCTTCTCGTCCTTCTCCTCCTCCTCCTCCTCCATCCTCCCACCCCCCTCCTCCCCGCCCACCGCCCAGCTACCTGCTTGGTGAAGGCGCAGACGAACATCCTCATGGCCGAGCGGGACCAGACCACGAACGCGGAGTAGCAGCCGGTGTTGCCGGCGAAGTCCATCTCAAACTCCTTGGCGGTCTCCAGCAGACTGGTGAAGAAGATGTTGCACAGCTTGTGGATGTAGAGCAGGGTGGCTCCCTCGATGCGCAGCTGGCGAATAGCCGTCTGCACAGCCGCCGCGCGGTTCTTGAGGAACAGCTCGCACGCCTTGGTGGACTGGCCTGTTGGGGGGCGGAATTGTGATTGTTAAAAAGATTTAAATAACGTTTCTGTCGTGATGACAAGGGAGGAGGTGCTTCGATGAAGGCTTGTGAAGTCTTATTAATGAATGAGTTTGACACATGTTAATGTGTTATAAGACAAAGGTTAAGGGGTGACAAATACGGTGGATCGGTTTTACACAAACCACAACGTCTGATGAAAAGGGAAGGGGTGCTTTGATGAAGGCTTGTGAAGTCTTATTAATGAGTTTGGCACATGCAAATGTGTCATTTGAAATAGGTTTTAGGGTTACAAATAAGACGGAGGCGGTTACAGCCTCAATTGCCGTTCACCAAGTGAATAGCTAGTGATTTAGATATTTAGTCCAGACAGTGAGGCAAGCAAACGGACCTAGTCTGACCAGTTGGGACACAGCCCGCCGGGTGGCCTTGGGCCCGCCGCGCAGCGACCTGTCGGGAGACAGCTCGAACACCAGCACCTCCGTCAGCTGCCGCACGCGCTCCTCCACCTTGCACCGGAGCTCCTTGACCCTCTGGGTGGCGGGCTGGTCGCGGAGGTGCTCGTTGAGTTTGTCCAGCAGGTCCACGGCGCCCTCGAAGTCCCGCTGGGCGATGCACACGTCCAGGTCTTCCGGAAGCTCCTGGATCCACTCCGGGCTCAGGTCCACGGCGGCCCGGGAGCCGGCGGGCGCGTGGTGGTTCTCCTCGTCCTCGTCGTCGAAGGGGTTGGTGGACACCTCGGGTCTCACGGGCGAGTTGGGCGTCTTCTCCTCCTCCTTCTTGTGCATGTCCTTGGTCACTTTGTTCTTCTTGGTCTCGTCGAGAATCTCCAGCCACTCTTTTTTCACTTTGCTGTTCTCCGCCTGGAATATGCGGCTGTCGGGGAACATGAGGATCTTGAACATGTCCTTCATGGGCGGGTGCTCCTTCACGTTGACCACGGCGAAGCTCTCCAAATCGTACAGGGCGTTGTACTTATACTTGACCGTCCCCCGGCGATTGGGCAGCCAGGTGGCCACGAGGAGGCAGTCGTTCATGAGGAAGGCGTGCACCTTCTGCACCGGGTTCATGCTCTCCACGTCAAACTCTCCGAGGTCACCGTTGTACACCAAGTGCCTCCCCGGGGTGTCCATGATGTTCTTGCACCCCTCTACCTTTTCCAGCAGCGACGTCAGGGTCCTCTGCTTGACTTCCTCCGTGTCCTTCGGGAAGGCGGCCAGCATCTCCTTGGACGTCTCGTCCTTGTCCGTGGACATCAGGGCCTGCGTGATGCTCTCCATGATGCTCTTCTGCTCCGTCAGAATGTGACTGAGCTGGTACATTTCGCTCTCCAAGTAGGAGATCTCTTTGGCCGTCTCGATGAACTGTCTGTAATTCTTATAGACATTTTTCTTCAGGTTTTGCGCCGTTTCATCGGCCAACGTCTGTACTTTCTGACGATGTTCCTGCAGATCCCTGTCGCCGTCGGACTGTTGTGACAGCTGCTTGACGTAGTGCTGCGGGTCGAAATTAGCGGATTCCAATTGCTTTCGCAGCCGACTTCCAGTATCTGACATTTTTACAAAACGACGAGTTCCTTATTTTTGGTAAACCGAGTGTAAAAGATATCAGGGTTTATGTTAAACTCTATTTTTACGAACACTAGCTTACGTCTACTCGCAACCCAAACAGGAAGCAGCCATCGGGGTTACGCCTTAAACGTCACGAGTGATGTAAAGTGGCTGGCCAACAATACGCGGCTTCCACGCAAATGTTGCGCTTGATCAAAGCTATTTTATACCGAGTATTCGGAATTTGTTTGAGAATACATATAAATATGACCATTATAACTGTTTCTCGGATACTATGCCACTGTTCACTTGTTAGTAGGTATTGTTTTAATGCCTTAAAACTCCGGAATAGTTTTGTTGTTTTGGGTATTAGAAACTACGTTTCCCAGCGTCCTGTTACGTTATAGTTGAACCACAGAGCAAAGCCAGTAAACAACAGAGATGTGTCTGCAATCATTCGGTGCCTGCTTTTAAATATTATACATTACACTTTTTTTTAAACTGTTTTTATGAGCGAATTGCTTTTTACATTGCGGTGGGGCGCTTTGAAGGGCCTTCATTTGGCAGTGTGTAAGTGGCGCTAGCAGCTAGCTATCCCCGACATCCTCTGCTCCAACATGGACGAGGACTTCATGGTCGCTCTTCGGCTCCAGGAGCAGTTTGACAATGAATACGAATCGTCAATACTTTCACCAACGAACTTTCACGACGACAGAAGCGTTGAGCAAAGTGGCAAAAAACGAAAAGTGGACTCCGGAGGTAGTAGTAGTAGTAGTAGTAGTAGTAGTAGTAGTAGTAGGATTCCCACTGGGCACCCGTCCGCCCGAGTGGAGAGGCCGATGTCCATTGTGGATGAGTCCTGGGAGATCATGGACCCCAGCCCTGACGTCAGAACTATGTTCCTGGAGTTCAATGACATCTTCTTCTGGGGGAAGCTCAGTGGAGTCGAGGTCAAATGGAGCCCAAGAATGACACTGTAAATGTTTCGTCGAATAGTATTGTTATTTTGTCAATCTATGTTCTCTGCACACACACACACACACACTCAGAATGAAATGTATGTATTTTCATAATTTGGCATATGTCGAAACAGTGATCGTGCTTGTTGACAAGAAGTACTATTTTGTGTGTGTGTGTGTGTGTGTGTGTGTGTGTGTGTGCATTATGATATTACATGTTATTATGTTATTGTCCAGTTGTGCAGGTGTGTGTTCATATGAAGGTCGAGGTGGATTGTGTTCAATTAGACTGAGCGAGCCGCTGTTAAAGCTTAGACCAAGGCGGGACCTGGTGCAGGTAACTGCATGAATCTCTGTCAATATGTGCACATTTTGCATGTCCATAATGAGAGGATGAAAAAGCGGAACATGCATCACGTAGACATTCAAGTCGATGTCTTCTACTTGACATCTCCTACTTCTAAGGCATTACATCACATTAGTCATTTAGCAGACTTCCAATAGTGTGTTTAACAAAGGAAGGTAAGAGACAACTCATCACCAGAAGTCAAAAGTGCAATTAATTCCAAGTCAAAGTCCAAGTCTCCAAGAATATGAGATAATACTTAAACTGTTGTACACAGAACTCAGCCCACATACCTTTTTGCTATGCATGTGTTTTGAGAGCAACCTATGCAGTTCTGTGGTTTGGTAATTCATCTACTTATTCATCTGGCATTGGATGAAAAGCAATATGTCACCATATCAAGGGTTGCTACACATTATTCACAGACTCTTCTCCATGAGATGATCCATGCCTTGCTGTTCGTGACCCAGAACAACCGAGACCGAGACGGACATGGACCCGAGTTCTGTAAGCACATGGAGAGGATCAACACAGCCACTGGGACCAGAATCACGGTGTGTGTGTTGCTATTGTAAACGGTTTAAATCACATATTGCATATCTGTCAACCTGAGCCAAAACATTGGGTCCTTGGCAGAGTGTTGCAGGTAAACGTGTTAATTGTAACTGCTGGCCATGTTGTGGTGGGTCTTGGAGAAAATGGGTCAAACTTGGAAAGGATATAAACAATTCTGTTAAACGTTGTCTTGAGTCCAAGGAGGCCCAAGTCACAGCTAGGTGATATAGTAGCAAACCGTACTATAGGCCAACACGCAGTAATAACTTTTTTAAATGTTGTCTAGGTCACTTGTCATTTCTATATAATCATATGTGTATTCATTTTATAATGGTGAGGTCAAGTTGTTATAATGATGTATAACATTTCTTCAATAATCCTTTGGAGTGTATTATAAGAAGTTGTCTAAGCCCAGTCTAAGAAGTCTATCGACATTTCTGATACACAGACAAATCAGTTAGACCCTGTTGCCTTTACTGCCTTTAAAAAGGTCATTTTACATGCACCTTTTTTATTTATTATCCACCTCCCCATCTCTCTCACATCTTGCCAGGTCTACCACACCTTCCACGATGAGGTGGACGTGTACCGGCAGCACTGGTGGAAATGCGATGGGCCCTGCCAGAACCGAAAGCCTTTCTTTGGATTCGTGAAGAGGGCCATGAACCGGGCCCCGTCGGCCAACGACCCCTGGTGGGGAGATCACCAGAGGACCTGCGGGGGGACTTACAACAAGGTCAAGGAGCCCGAGGGTTACGGGAAGAAGAAGGCCAAGGCAGAGTCCAGCAAGGATAACAAGACTGAGGGGAAGAAGCCGGTGGTGAACACGAAACCTTCCAGTACAACCACGGCTAGTAAGTAAAATTCTGCGGATCTTTA
Organism: Muraenolepis orangiensis; assembly: GCA_027704905.1. Lineage (NCBI taxonomy): Eukaryota > Metazoa > Chordata > Actinopteri > Gadiformes > Muraenolepididae > Muraenolepis > Muraenolepis orangiensis. The sequence goes on from JANIIK010007709.1 coordinate 24,082, forward strand.
TTTGTCACATTTTTGCTGTGGTTAGGTATTTAGGAAATACCTTTTAGTATTTAGTATTGTATGTATTTGATCAGCTTTCCTTTTTCAAAAACATATTTTTTTGTCTTTTGTATTTAAACCTTTCAGGTTCTGGGTCACAGGACATCAGAAACCTCATCCCATTCAGTGGGAAAGGCTTTCTTCTCGGGGGGTCCGCGTCGCAGTCCTCCGCTTCCCAAAGACCACCAGAGCCTGCTTTGAAAAGACCCTTCCCTAGCCCAGTTTCCTCTCCCAAAAGACCCCGTTTCTCCCCTCCATCCCAAAACAATCTTGGCTCTCCGACACGCGCCTGGCGGGATTCTTCGGGCCAGAACAGTCCTGGCGCCTTGCCCCTAATCCGGCTGGGGGGAAAGACGGCACCCAAAAAGCGGTCTGTGGGCAACAGCAGGTACTTCGTCAGCATAAACGGCTCGCCGGTTAAAGTACCCAGACCTCACGGTGGCAAGGGTGGACTGGCAGCCGTCGAGCGACGCACCGGCGAAGCACAAATTCTAAACGCTAAGCAGAGGTCTGTGAAACAGCTTTTTGATAGCTTCAACATAACGGAGAGCAACTCCACAGACTCCAAGCCCTTGACGGGCAGCGATGGGAAGACGCCCTCATCCCCCGGGAGTAGCTTGTTGCATAGAGGGACAATACAAAACTCCACTGGTTCCTCTATAACACCCAGACAATCCTCTGTCAATCCTCCATCTACCCTCTCGAAGTATCCATCCGGGGTTCCCACAGTGTCAAAACCGAGCCCTACCAAACCCAATCCGGCCAAGTATTTTGGTAGCCAGGGTGCACCCGGAGCCACAACTGGTTCTGCAGTTCCCTCCAGGAAGAGGTCGTGGGATGAGAGCGGTGACTCTCCTAACATCATGGACTTCTTCAGCAA
>JANIIK010007710.1:0-25000 GCA_027704905.1 Muraenolepis orangiensis
CCAGTTGGTCCCAACGAGTAAACAGTAAAATACACTAAAATCCTAAATATAAGACCGCAAAACCTAACTATAGCAAAACAGCAGCTGATACCACCTAATAGGGAAACACATTGTACATTCGATTACAATACAAAAGTATACATTTAAATATTTTAACTTAGGTAATTATAAACTTACCACTACTCAGTATGATTAATACTAGGTACTAAGGAACAACACACATCCCTCCAGGTTAACAGGACTTCAGGCATCACATTTGGCCAAAGGAACACCAGGTGGACCAGGATACAAGCTGACAGTAGGCTAATACAAATGAATGTAGTTCAGTGCTAATATAAGATGCACATGAGTAATATTAAGCTGTTGATCAAACATGACATCCAGTATCTGACAACTTACCTCCCCTTAAGGTGACCATGTGGCAACAGGCAGACAGCAAACAAAACAAAGGCTGCCATGATGCCACAGGTGCCTTAAATACCCCTGAGTTAATTAGGGGTTGGCTCTGGGGGAGGAGTTGACCTACTTTAGGTGATGGTGAGTTCAGGGCCTATAGATGAGTGTGGGACAGTTACCTGAACCCAGTGTTCCTGCTACACAAACATTACGTCTCCCTTTAACAAGAAAATAAGACGTGCCTATGCAGAGCATCAAATGACATGCAGAAAAATAAGGCATTTAAACCAAATGACAATCTTATGCCACAATATTCAAGTCACAGTATACTGTAAAAACCTTGGCAGTGCAAATAACTTCAGTGCACAAATATAACTTCAGTATACTGAAAAGTGCTTCTTCTGGAACAACAATAATAGCAGCGAACAAGTAGTTCAACAGATCAACAAATCCTGAAATACTCCTGTGAATGTTAGCAGTAACTTCGTAAGGGAATCACACTGTAATGACAGTATTAAGCTGGTGAACATCTCATGACAGGTAAGTATATGAATACAGTACAGTATCACAAATCTGTTTATTTTCTTTTCTTATAAACACATTAAATCACAGTTGTACATTTGTCTTTTATTTTATTTTATTTTATTTTTTAAGGGCAGCGATCCGCCTACACCCTTTACAATCAATCATAAGTCGAGGACTTGCCTCGGCTTAATGACACGTCCATATCTTGTGCGTTGACAAGGGTCAGTGTGAACAGGTTCACTGACAGAACCAGGGTGGGGTGGGTCCTCTCGTGCAGTGACCGGGTCGTCCTCGCTGATCTCTGGTTGCTGTGTGATGGGTGCATGGTTGTCTAGCAGATGTCGTCGGTTGCGCCTTTATGACTGTCCATCACCGGTCTGGATGTGGTCGGATGACTGTCGCTGGTTTCCACGTGCCATCTCCCTGCTGGAAACGGATGGGCGCTCCAGCGTGCAGCGTTGACAGAGGTCTAGAATATCTGTTGTAGTGCTGTTTCTGGCGCTGCTGGCAGTTCTCTCTCCTTGCACGTACAGTGTCCTGGGGGGTCACCTGAGGTCGTAGTTGTTGAGTCGTCGTGGGCAGGATAGAATGCAGTCTGCGGCTCATCAGGATCTGGGCTGGGGATTTGAGTCCGTCGACTGGTGTGTTCCTATACTCCAGAAGGCTGAGGTATGGATCTTTCTTGTCCTCTTTGGCCTTGGTGAGGATCCGCTTTGCAGTTTGAACAGTCATTTCGGCAAGGCCGTTGCACTGCGGGTAATGCGGGCTCGAAGTGACGTGCTGGAAGCCCCATGACTCTGCAAACTGCTTGAACTCATGTGAGTTATAACATGGCCCGTTATCAGAAACAACTTTACGTGCAATTCCTTGTCTTGCAAACACTGCCTTCATCTTGTGAATGACAGCGGCTGTGGTGATGTTGTGCAGGCGTTCTATTTCAAAGTACCTGCTGAGGTAGTCACATATGACAATGTAGTTCTCAGAGTTCCATGTGAATAGATCTGTTGCTACAGTCTCCCACGGGGTCTCTGGGATGTCATGTGAGAGCATGGGTTCTTTGGTGTTGGCACTACGGTGTGTTTGGCATATGTCACACTTTTGGACTGTTTCCTCTATCTGTTGACTCATGCCTGGCCAAAATTTGTGCAAAAGCATTGTTTGTTCGTTGTCCTTTCGATGGTTTCACCACGTTTGAGGATACCGGTGCATCTTGATTCATTGGACGCGTAAACATGGTCTGAAGCGGAGTAACAAACTGATGGTTTTATTTAGTTGTTTTAAATACATTGAAAAGCAACAGAAAAGTATAATATCCACTGTTTGGTCTATTGTTCTTGGTTTAGCTTGACTCGGCTGTTGACGGTCAATGATGATGTGCGCAAGACACCGGAACCCCCCTGTGGCCGTTGTTCCACACACAACACTCACACACACATTAACCCCATGACCTATAGAGGGAACAACACTCACACACACATTAACCCCATGACCTATAGAGGGAACAACACTCACACACACATTAACCCCATGACCTATAGAGGGCACAACACTCACACACACATTAACCCCATGACCTATAGAGGGCACAACACTCACACACACATTAACCCCATGACCTATAGAGGGAACAACACTCACACACACATTAACCCCATGACCTATAGAGGGAACAACACTCACACACACATTAACCCCATGACCTATAGAGGGCACAACACTCACACACACATTAACCCCATGACCTATAGAGGGAACAACACTCACACACACATTAACCCCATGACCTATAGAGGGAACAACACTCACACACACATTAACCCCATGACCTATAGAGGGAACAACACTCACACACACATTAACCCCATGACCTATAGAGGGAACAACACTCACAAAACATTAACACATTCCAGCTCTTAATAATATTGAATAGAAATTAAATTAGAAAGGAGAAATAATATTTATGGCAACTAAAGGTTGATATGGCTCCTACACACCGGCCCCTAATTGTGTGCATGGACAACAATTATTATATGTAAATGTTATAAAGGAGCCTATATTACTCTACTTAAGCTTAGATGAATTACAACATGTATATAGGCGATACTCATCTCTTACTCCAACCAAGTGGCGGCTTCACTCAGTTCATCTTTTCATCACCTTCTAGAAGCAGGCAGAGCTTAGTTACTGGTCTTTCAAATATGCCAGTCTTTGTCTTGATTTTCACTATCCTCACCAAACCTTTGGAATCAGGCAGGACATCTTCAATTCTTCCTAAATCCCAGGCCCCACGTGGGGCTGTACTGTCCACAACCATCACAACATCCCCTTTCTGGAGTCCTCTTTGGACTGTTGTCCACTTCTGTCTTTCCTGTAACAGGGGTAAGTATGATGACGTCCATCTCTTCCAAAACAGATCAGAAAGATACTGAACTTGTTTCCAGCGACGTCTGATGTACATATCTGACTTTTTGAACAGTCCAGGAGGAAATGAAGGATGACATTTAAGAAGAAGAATGTGGTTAGGTGTTAGTGCCTCAAGGTCATATTCATCTTCAGATACTGTGCTGATGGGGCGGCTGTTTAGAATGGCCTCCACTTCGCAGAACAGTGTTTGCAAACCTTCATCATCCAGTGTTTGTTCATGCACAATGGAGTGGAGAACTTGTCTCACCATACAAATTAAATTTAACTTTCCCACACCCCACCATGATGTGAGGCTGCTGGCGGATTAAAACTCCATTGGATGCCTTTCTGAAGCATTGACTTTTGGATCTTCTCCTTATTCCAATCTGAAATTGCAGCTTGCAGTTCTCTTTTAGCTCCTACCAGGTTGGTACCATTATCAGAGCGAATATGCATGACATGACCTCTCCTACATACAAACCGTCTTAGAGCATTAATGCATGAGTCTGTATCTAATGAGTGAGCTATCTCAAGATGCAGTGCTCTACTTGACATGCAAGTAAATACGACACCATACCGTTTGACTAGGCTTTTTCCTCTTTTGGTCTCAAACGGTCCAAAATAGTCTACCCCTACATTGCTGAAAGGGGGGAGATCAGCTACAAGTCTCTCTTTTGGTAGGTCTGCCATCTTTTGTTCTCCTATCTTACCTCTAACACGCCTGCACACTACACATCTAGATATAACTTTGCGAGTGGCAGAGTTGGCATTAATGATCCAAAACCTTTTCCTGAGCTGAGAGAGTACATGATTTCTTCCGGCATGTCCAAGCTGTTCATGTATATGGTGAAGAATGAGTGTGGAGATATGACAGTGTTTTGGTAATATCACTGGACGCTTGGCCTCCTCAGGCATTGCTGCTTTGCTCAGCCTTCCTCCTACTCTCAGTACTCAGTCCTCCAGTACAGTCCAACCTGTAGATGGTGCTCCTTTTAGTCCAACCTTTACAAGCAGATGTGGTATTTCCAAGCTTTGCCATTTCCTCTGGATATTTTTGGTGTTGATAAACAACAATGATTGCTTTCTCAGCCCTCAACAGGTCATCCAATGAAATGCCTTGTCCACCAAGTTTGGTTTTGAATGCCTTCATCTGGCCATCTAGCATCTTGCCATGGCTCCTTGTCTGTGCGTTGAAATTAGATTGGCTCATTCTTCTCTTTGCACTAAGTGCTAGCAGAATGTCTTTAAATCTCAAGTACCACGTGACAGCCCTCTTTAACTTGTCCCAACTCGAAAAGTAATTAAGCAATTGGCATGTGGGATTTTCCTTTGTTTTGACAATAGTAGTGTATACTACTGTGCTCTTTTTGACCTCTAGATCATCCTGGGACAGTGACAAGGGTTCAATAAGTTTCTCTGGCCATTCCTCCTCTAACTTCCACAAGAACTCTGGTCCGTGGATCCACTCATTACACATCACAAAGGTGCCTGCATTCATTCCTCTGGATGCTTTATCAGCTGGATTCAGCTTTGTTCCAATATATTTCCATTGTGCCACATCTGTATTCTCTCTTATAACAGAGATCCTGTGTGCCACGAATGTGCGGAATCTTGCATTCTCATTTGCAATGTATTTGAACACAGACTGGCTGTCTGTCCAGAACGTTGAAGTGTTGAGCTTTATCTCCAATTCTTTTCTTAGCATTTGATCAACTCTGACCGCCAACACAGCTGCCACAAGTTCCATGCGTGGTATCGTAATATGCTTTAACGGTGCCACTCTGGCTTTGCCAAGCATAAAAGCTAAATGCACAGTACGTTTTCCTGCTGTCAGTCGGAGATGGCTTACTGTACCATATGCATGTTCACTTGCATCTGAGAAGTGATGCAGTTCAGCCTGTGTGGGTGTTCCAACTCCATTTGGCTTCACACAGCGTGCAACTCTAAAGTGCTCCAGTTTGTCAAGACCGGACACCCATGTTCTCCACTTTTCTGATGCAGCCTGTGGTACTTCACTGTCCCAGCTACATTTGCTTCTGCAAAGATCCTGGAGGAGCAACTTAGCAGGTAGAGTTAGAGGAGACAAGAAACCAAGAGGGTCATAAATGGAACTAACTATTGACAGGTTTCTTCTGGTGTGGGGTTTATCTTTGACAGAAATGTTAAATTTGAACATGTCACTTTCTACACACCATAACAGTCCTAGAGCTCTCTCTGTGGGTAGTTGATCCCTGTCCAAATCCAGCTCCTTGATCTCAGTGGCTCTATCTTTCTTTGGGTTATGTGAAAGCACAGCACGACTGTTACTCACCCATTTGGTTAGGTGGAATCCTCCCTTGTGGCAAAGACATGAAAGATCTTTTACAAGGTCCACTGCAAGGTCCACTGCTGTGCAAAATTTGCACAGCTTGGAGATGACACTGCTCCAAACAGATGCACGGCCATGCGATGCTCAACAGGAAGCATGGATACGTCACCTTTAGGCCACCACAAAAAGCGTAGGAAGTCAACGTTAGACTTTGAAACTCTGACTTGATGAAACATTGATTTTATGTCTGCCATCAAGGCTACAGGCTTTTGTCTGAATCTAGTGAGGACACCAAAAAGAGTGCTTGTCAGATCTGGGCCTTGTAGGAGTTCAGCATTCAAGGATGTTCCATGGAAAGTTGCGCCACAATCAAAAACCACCCTAATGGTACCTTTCTTTGGATGAAAAACACCATGGTGTGGAATGTACCATACCTTTCCATGTGTTCCTTTTATTTTAACTTATTTTTCAGGCCTATTAGACGCTGTTCTGCAACCTGATAGTTGTTGGGCATAACTGGGATTTCACTCTTGAAAGGTAAGTCCAGGCTATAATGTCCATCTTGCAGCTTGATTGACTGCTCTGAAGTTTTGATAAACCTTTTATCTTCCACTGACATCTCTAGTTTGTCATCCAATTTCTCATTGAAATCGAGGTTGTACTGCTGTACTAGCAAATCTTCCAGCTTCGCAATGGATATTCTATTTACAGTAACGTGACTGTCTGTACTTCCACTGCTTTCCAGAGGACCATTGATTACCCACCCCAATAGGGTTTTCACTGCATATGGCCCATTTCCACGACTGCCTTTCCATAGCCTCTGTTGGGATCCATGTGCTGGCAACTTTTGACGAACTCCTGAGCTTGCCCTTTTGTGTATTGGATTAAGAATTGCAATCGATCTTGGTTATTGTCCGTTTTATTTTCAATTATATGTTCAAATGAATGGATGAATGACTTGTATTGCAAGATATTTCCATCAAAAACTGTAATATTTCCTTTGGGTAAAGAATGCAACCTTTGTTGTTTTACCAGGAGGCTTGTCAACTGGTTTTGGTTCTCAAGGATTTTTACAAGACTGTTAGATTCCTGACCTTTGTCTGGTACATGTGAAGAGCCCTGTGTAGAAGGGTTCAGTAGGATGCTCTGCTCAAACTTTGGTTGAGTAGCGCTCCTGGGTTGGGCAGAATATTGCACTTTGTCTGCATTGTGCAAAACAGGGACTTGTACATGGAATCCAGCTTTAGGTTGTGTATCCACCTGTATAGTGTCAACAAATGACCTAGACATCCTTTCAGTATTGTCTTCCAGGTACGTATTCATTGCATCTGATGTATTCCTATTAACAGCTTCTGCTTTTCTAAAGTAATGTATTTTGGCTGCACTTGCAGTTAATTCTGCTTGTATATCTAGAGTTTCCCTTTTCTTCCTGATTATTTCTCTCTGGTGATCTAGCTCCTCTTGTTGCTCTTCCAAAGCATGCTTTTTTGCCACTACAATTAGTCAATGATGCCGCTCTTTGGACTGTAACAAGGAACGTCACTTAATGGAATTCATTTTTGGAACCTGGAGAAGTTGAGGAGCTGAGCAGGCCGATGCAACAGGTGCATCGGAGTGCCGACGCGGTGAGAAACGCACCAAACAAAGACACAAAGAAACGTTACTGCATTTGGTTAGAGCGCTTTAAGTTGAATTAAATGGAATATCATTTAACTGGATTTTGGAGACGTTTATGTACGAGTTTTGAATTAATGTATCACTCACGGAGTATTTGGTTAAAACTCCGAAGTGTATTGTTTGAGAAGACGCCGATGATAGTGAAGCCGCGTATGCAGTAACGCAATTAATACAACGGGAATAAGAGTCAAAGAACATTTGTGTTGAAGGAGTAGAATGATTTTCTGTTGTATTAACTAATTAGCTGATTATTTTGAGGAGCGGAATGGCGGACTCCGATTTAGATATGATTTCAGATATGATGCGCTCCTCTAGAGCTGGTAAAATGTCTCATCTTACCAGACGAATGAATATAATTAAATCGTTAATGGCTGATAATGAATATAGTAAAAGGAAATATGGAAAAGTTTACTGCTATGCTTGACGAGTTCAAATCTCTCCACGTGTCTTACCAACAAATGTTAAATGAGGAAGAAAGAAAAGAAGATTTAGAAACCTGGTATGGACCAAGATATCATCAAATAAATGTTTTTATTGATAAAGTCACTAAGTGGATAGCTGCAATAGAAAGCCCTGATACTGTTATGCACCTGAACTGGAAACAAGTCACTGTCCTAAGGAGGAGGATAACATCTCAGTAGCTTCCTCTGTTCATAGTAGTGGGTCTGGTAGATCAGTCTCCTCCACATTATCTGCACGCATTTGTGCCGGAGCAGAAAGGGCTGCTTTACTTGCCAAGGCTGCAGCTTTGCAGCAAAAGCAGCTTTGGAAGAGCAACAAGAGGAGCTAGATCACCAGAGAGAAATAATCAGGAAGAAAAGGGAAACTCTAGATATACAAGCAGAATTAACTGCAAGTGCAGCCAAAATACATTACTTTAGAAAAGCAGAAGCTGTTAATGGGAATACATCAGATGCAATGAATACGTACCTGGAAGACAATACTGAAAGGATGTCTAGGTCATTTGTTGACACTATACAGGTGGATACACGACCTAAAGATGGAGTCCATGTACAAGTCCCTGTTTTGCACAATGCAGACAAAGTGCAATATTCTGCCCAACCCAGGAGCGCTACTCAACCAAAGTTTGAGCAGAGCATCCTACTGAACCCTTCTACACAGGGCTCTTCACATGTACCAGACAAAGGTCAGGAATCTAACAGTTTTGTAAAAATCCTTGAGAACCAAAACCAGTTGACAATCCTCCTGGTAAAACAACAAAGGTTGCATTCTTTACCCAAAGGAAATATTACAGTTTTTGTGTTTACTCTTCTCTACTCCAAAATGTCCTGTGTGTATGCATTTTAGCATGTAGGGTCTGAGCTTGTGTGGAATGATTATCTTCTCATCCTTCAGAAGGATCCCATCAGCCTCTGTGATCTCGTCACGGTGGTTCCAGTACTCGCTGATGTGTGGGTGACACTGTTTTCTTGTCTCCGGCCAGCCTGACCGAATGACTTGCTTCAGAGTGGAGAGCTGCTCATCCTGAGCTGTAGCTGTTTTAATGTCATCCAGCCTGTCTGCACTCACTGGAGTGGACTGGCCTACCAAATTCTTTTATTTATTTATTCTTTGGCCCACCAAAAAAAAGAATAATAATTTGGTGGGCCAAGTTTTTGGCCCACCAAGTTATTTTATTTAATTATTTATTTTTTGGCCCACCAAAAAAAATTATAATAATTTGGTGGGCCAAATTGTTGGCCCACCAAATTATTTTATTTATTTATTCTTTGGCCCACCAAAAAAAACAATAATAATTTGGTGGGCCAAATTGTTTGGCCCACCAAATTATTTTATTTATTTATTCTTTGGCCCACCAAAAAAAAATAAAATAATTTGGTGGGCCAAATTGTTGGCCCACCAAGTTATTTTATTTATTTATTTATTCTTTGGCCCACCAAAAAAAATAATAATAATTTGGTGGGCCAAGTTGTTGGCCCACCAAATTTTATTTATTTATTTATTTTTTGGCCCACCAAAAACAAAAATAATAATTTGGTGGGCCAAATTGTTTGGCCCACCAAATTATGTTATTTATTTATTCTTTGGCCCACCAAAAAAAAAAATAATAATTTGGTGGGCCAAATTGTTGGCCCACCAATTCTTTTAATTTATTTATTTATAAATAACACACAATAACACCCTATAACTTGCTGTAACACACCGTAACACGCTAAAACATGCTATAAACTTACTGTAACACACCGTAACACGCTATAACATGCTATAAACTTACTGTAACACACCGTAACACGCTATAACATGCTATAACACACGGTAACACACCGTAACACGCTATAACACGCTATAACTTGCTGTAACACACGGTAACACGCTATAACACTCCGTAACACTTGGTAACACACAATAACACCCTATAACTTGCTGTAACACACCGTAACACGCTAAAACATGCTATAAACTTACTGTAACACACGGTAACACGCTAAAACATGTTGAAACACACCGTAACAATCGATAACACACATTAACACGCTATAACTTGCTGTAACACACCGTAACACGCTATAACACGCTATAACTTGCTGTAACACACGGTAACACGCTAAAACATGTTGGAACACACCGTAACAATCGATAACACACATTAACACGCTATAACTTGCTGTAACACGCTATAACATGCTATAAACTTACTGTAACACACCGTAACACGCTATAACATGCTATAAACTTACTGTAACACACCGTAACACTTGGTAACACACAATAACACCCTATAAGTTGCTGTAACACACCGTAACACGCTATAACATGCTATAACATGCTGTAACACACCGTAACAATCGATAACACACATTAACACGCTATAACACACCGTAACACGCTATAACATGCTGAAACATGCTGTAACACACGGTAACACGCTATAACACTCCGTAACACTTGGTAACACACAATAACACGCTATAACTTGCTGTAACACACGGTAACACGCTAAAACATGTTGGAACACACCGTAACAATCGATAACACACATTAACACGCTATAACTTGCTGTAACACGCTATAACACGCTATAACTTGCTGTAACACACGGTAACACACCGTAACACGCTATAACACACTATAACTTGCTGTAACACACGGTAACACGCTAAAACATGTTGGAACACATCGTAACAATCGATAACACACATTAACACGCTATAACTTGCTGTAACACACCGTAACACGCTATAACATGCTATAACATGCTATAACATGCTGTAACACACAGTAACACGCTATAACACTCCGTAACACTTGGTAACACACAATAACATTTACATTTAGGGCATTTGGCAGACGCTTTTATCCAAAGCGACTTACAAGGTGTACATTAGTTGAAGCAGACAATAGCATAACACTGGGGTACGCAAACATATAAATACAGCAGTTCACAAGTATTCATATTGACAAGATGAATAACACAATTTCGTACTGCTAGGTTACCTGCTTAAGTAGCTGTGATAAGAGCGTGTTAACAACATTAAGGACATACACTTGCTAACATATACAACATGCTAAGAGCTATTAATGTCAGGACTTAAGCAAGTTTAGGGGTTTCACAAAGGAGAGTCCAGGTGGACTCTGAACAGGTGGGTCTTGAGTCTCTTGCGGAAGCTGGCGAGGGACTCTGCCGTCCTGACATGAGACGGGAGTTCATTCCACCACTGTGGGGCCAGAGCCGTGAAGAGCTGGGTTTTGGACGAGCGATGTTTGGTTGACCTTAGTGAAGGTCGAACAAGTCGCCTGGCAGAAGTTGAGCGGAGCGCTCTGGCTGGGACGTAGGGTTTGACCAACGCCTGGAGGTAGGCCGGGGCAGTTCCATTGACTGCCCTAAAGGTCAGCACCAGAATCTTGAATTTGATGCGAGCAGTTACCGGAAGCCAGTGGAGTTCGCGGAAGAGAGGGGTCACGTGGGAGAATTTCGGTAGGTTGAATACCAGGCGTGCTGCTGCGTTCTGGATGCGTTGGAGGGGCTTGGTTGCAGAGGCGGGGAGTCCCGCCAGGAGAGAGTTGCAGTAGTCGAGGCGGGTGATGACGAGCGCTTGGACCAGGATCTGCGCCGCTTCACGTGTGAGGAAGGGCCGGATCCTGCGGATGTTGTAGAGGGCAATTCTGCAAGATCGGGCCACCGCGGTGACGTTGGCATTGCAGGACAGCTGGTCATCTACCACCACACCAAGGTCTCTTGTTGTGGTTGAGGGGGAGACTTGGGTGTTCTCGATGGTGACCAGTAGGTCCATCTGAGGGCAGTCTTTCCCCGGTATGAAGAGGAGCTCAGTCTTGTCAAGGTTGAGCTTCAGGTGGTTGGTGGCTGTCCATCTGCTGATGTCGGCCAGGCATTTCGAGATGCGTGTTGCTATTTGGGTTTCTGAGGGGGGAAAGGAGAGAAACAGTTGAGTGTCATCTGCATAGCAGTGATAGGAGAAGCCATGAGATGCGATTACAGAGCCTAGCGATTTAGTGTAAAGAGAAAACAGAAGGGGTCCCAATACAATAACACGCTATAACTTGCTGTAACACACGGTAACACGCTAAAACATGTTGGAACACACCGTAACAATCGATAACACACATTAACACGCTATAACTTGCTGTAACACACCGTAACACGCTATAACATGCTATAACACACGGTAACACACCGTAACACGCTATAACTTGCTGTAACACACCGTAACACGCTATAACACGCTATAACTTGCTGTAACACACGGTAACACGCTAAAACATGTTGGAACACACCGTAACAATCGATAACACACATTAACACGCTATAACTTGCTGTAACACACCGTAACACGCTATAACATGCTATAAACTTACTGTAACACACCGTAACACGCTATAACATGCTATAACACACGGTAACACACCGTAACACGCTATAACACGCTATAACTTGCTGTAACACACCGTAACACGCTATAACACGGTGTGTTACCGTGTGTTATAGCATGTCATAGCGTGTTACGGTGTGTTACATCAAGTTTATAGCATGTTATAGCGTGTTACGGTGTGTTACAGCAAGTTATAGCTTGTTAATGTGTGTTATCGATTCTTACGATGTGTTCCAACATGTTTTAGCGTGTTACCGTGTGTTACAGCAAGTTATAGCGTGTTACGGTGTGTTACAGCAAGTTATAGGGTGTTATTGTGTGTTACCAAGTGTTACGGTGTGTTACCGTGTGTTATAGCATGTTATAGCGTGTTACGGTGTGTTACAGCAAGTTATAGGGTGTTATTGTGTGTTACCAAGTGTTACGGTGTGTTACAGTAAGTTTATAGCATTTTATAGCGTGTTACGGTGTGTTACAGCAAGTTATAGCATGTTACGGTGTGTTACAGCATGTTATAGCGTGTTACGGTGTGTTACAGCAAGTTATAGGGTGTTATTGTGTGTTACCAAGTGTTACGGTGTGTTACGGTGTGTTATAGCATGTTATAGCGTGTTACAGCAAGTTATAGTGTGTTATAGCGTGTTACGGTGTGTTACCGTGTGTTATAGCGTGTTATAGCGTGTTACGGTGTGTTACAGTAAGTTTCTAGCATGTTATAGCGTGTTACGGTGTGTTACAGCAAGTTATAGCGTGTTAATGTGTGTTATCGATTGTTACGGTGTGTTCCAACATGTTTTAGCGTGTTACCGTGTGTTACAGCAAGTTATAGTGTGTTATAGCGTGTTACGGTGTGTTACCGTGTGTTATAGCGTGTTATAGCGTGTTACGGTGTGTTACAGTAAGTTTCTAGCATGTTATAGCGTGTTACGGTGTGTTACAGCAAGTTATAGCGTGTTAATGTGTTATCGATTGTTACGGTGTGTTCCAACATGTTTTAGCGTGTTACCGTGTGTTACAGCAAGTTATAGCGTGTTATAGCGTGTTACGGTGTGTTACAGCAAGTTATAGGGTGTTATTGTGTGTTACCAAGTGTTACGGAGTGTTATAGCGTGTTACCGTGTGTTACAGCATGTTTTAGCGTGTTACCGTGTGTTACAGCAAGTTATAGGGTGTTATAGCGTGTTACCGTGTGTTACAGCATGTTATAGCATGTTATAGCGTGTTACGGTGTGTTACAGCAACTTATAGGGTGTTATTGTGTGTTACCAAGTGTTACGGTGTGTTACAGTAAGTTTATAGCATGTTATAGCGTGTTACGGTGTGTTATAGCATGTTATAGCGTGTTACGGTGTGTTACCGTGTGTTATAGCATGTTATAGCAGGTTACGGTGTGTTACCGTGTGTTATAGCATGTTATAGCATGTTACGGTGTGTTACAGCAAGTTATAGGGTGTTATTGTGTGTTACAGCATGTTATAGCAAGTTATAGCGTGTTACAGTGTTATAGCGTGTTACCGTGTGTTACAGCATGTTATAGCGTGGTACGGTGTGTTACAGCAACTTATAGGGTGTTATTGTGTGTTACAGTAAGTTTATAGCATGTTATAGCGTGTTACGGTGTGTTACCGTGTGTTATAGCATGTTATAGCGTGTTACGGTGTGTTACAGTAAGTTTATAGCGTGTTACGGTGTGTTCCAACATGTTTTAGCGTGTTACCGTGTGTTACAGCATGTTACAACATGTTTTAGCGTGTTACCGTGTGTTACAGCAAGTTATAGGGTGTTATTGTGTGTTACCAAGTGTTACGGAGTGTTATAGTGTTACCGTGTGTTACAGCATGTTACATGTTTTAGCGTGTTACCGTGTGTTACAGCAAGTTATAGCGTGTTATAGCGTGTTACGGTGTGTTACCGTGTGTTATAGCATGTTATAGCGTGTTACGGTGTGTTACAGCAAGTTTATAGCATGTTATAGCGTGTTACGGTGTGTTACCGTGTGTTATAGCATGTTATAGCGTGTTACGGTGTGTTACAGCAAGTTATTGGGTGTTATTGTGTGTTACAGCATGTTATAGCATGTTATAGCGTGTTACGGTGTGTTACAGCAAGTTAAAGCGTGTTACGGAGTGTTATAGCGTGTTACCGTGTGTTACAGCATGTTATAGCATGTTATAGCGTGTTACGGTGTGTTACAGCAACTTATAGGGTGTTATTGTGTGTTACCAAGTGTTACGGTGTGTTACAGTAAGTTTATAGCATGTTATAGCGTGTTACGGTGTGTTACCGTGTGTTATAGCATGTTATAGCGTGTTACGGTGTGTTACAGCAAGTTATAGCGTGTTACGGTGTGTTACAGTAAGTTTATAGCAGTTTATAGCATGTTATAGCGTGTTACGGTGTGTTACCGTGTGTTATAGCATGTTATAGCGTGTTACGGTGTGATACAGCAAGTTATAGCGTGTTAATGTGTGTTATCGATTGTTACGATGTGTTCCAACATGTTTTAGCGTGTTACCGTGTGTTACAGCAAGTTATAGCATGTTATAGCGTGTTACGGTGTGTTACAGCAAGTTATAGGGTGTTATTGTGTGTTACGGAGTATTATAGCGTGTTACCGTGTGTTACAGCATTTCATAGCATGTTATAGCGTGTTATAGTGTGTTACGGTGTGTTCCAACATGTTTTAGCGTGTTACCGTGTGTTACAGCAAGTTATAGGGTGTTATTGTGTGTTACCAAGTGTTACGGAGTGTTATAGCGTGTTACCGTGTGTTACAGCAAGTTACACATCGTAACAATCGATAACACACATTAACACGCTATAACTTGCTGTAACACACCGTAACAATCGATAACACACATTAACACGCTATAACTTGCTGTAACACACCGTAACACGCTATAACACGCTATAACTTGCTGTAACACACGGTAACACGCTATAACATGCTATAACACACGGTAACACACCGTAACACGCTATAACACGCTATAACTTGCTGTAACACACCGTAACACGCTATAACATGCTATAACACGGTAACACACCGTAACACGCTATAACTTTCTGTAACACACGGTAACACGCTAAAACATGTTGTAACATGCTGTAACACACGGTAACACGCTATAACACTCCGTAACACTTGGTAACACACAATAACACCCTATAACTTGCTGTAACACACCGTAACACGCTATAACACACGGTAACACACCGTAACACGCTATAACATGCTATAAACTTACTGTAACACACCGTAACACTTGGTAACACACAATAACACCCTATAAGTTGCTGTAACACACCGTAACACGCTATAACATGCTATAACTTGCTGTAACACACCGTAACACGCTATAACATGCTATAACACACGGTAACACACCGTAACACGCTATAACATGCTATAAACTTACTGTAACACACCGTAACACTTGGTAACACACAATAACACCCTATAACTTGCTGTAACACACGGTAACACGCTAAAACATGTTGTAACATGCTGTAACACACGGTAACACGCTAAAACATGTTGGAACACATCGTAACAATCGATAACACAGTAACACGCTATAACTTGCTGTAACACACCGTAACACGCTATAACATGCTGTAACACACGGTAACACGCTATAACACTCCGTAACACTTGGTAACACACAATAACACCCTATAACTTGCTGTAACACACCGTAACACGCTATAACATGCTATAACACACGGTAACACACCGTAACACGCTATAACATGCTATAACACACGGTAACACACCGTAACACGCTATAACTTGCTGTAACACACGGTAACACGCTAAAACATGTTGTAACATGCTGTAACACACGGTAACACGCTAAAACATGTTGGAACACATCGTAACAATCGATAACACAGTAACACGCTATAACTTGCTGTAACACACCGTAACACGCTATAACATGCTGTAACACACGGTAACACGCTATAACACTCCGTAACACTTGGTAACACACAATAACACCCTATAACTTGCTGTAACACACCGTAACACGCTATAACATGCTATAACACACGGTAACACACCGTAACACGCTATAACTTGCTGTAACACACGGTAACACGCTAAAACATGTTGGAACACACCGTAACAATCGATAACACGCTATAACACTCCGTAACACTTGGTAACACACAATAACACCCTATAACTTGCTGTAACACACTGTAACACGCTATAACACGCTATAACTTGCTGTAACACACGGTAACACGCTATAACACGCTGTAACTTGCTGTAACACACGGTAACACGCTAAAACATGTTGTAACATGCTGTAACACACGGTAACACGCTATAACACTCTGTAACACTTGGTAACATCCTTCTTAAGGAAATCCTTCAGGACTTTCCTACACACTAAACCCAGACTGGTCGCCTCCATTTTACCATTTGTCACCACATACTCTCATTCCACAGTAAAACTAGTTAGTGTTATCAAACACAACTTCCAGAATATGTTGACAAACAATGGAATCTTACCAGACCACAACATTATTGCAGCATTCAGGAAGAATAAAAACCTTCAATCATATCTGGTGAAGGCCAAGATCCCTCCCATGACCTCTCCAAAGGTCAAAGGTCAAGAGACCTTCTTCCAACACCGAGCCTGGGTACGCAACAGGTGGAATGGTGATGTATTTAAGACACAGGAACGAAGCTGTCCACAATCCAAAAATTGTGTTTATCTCATCACCTGTGATAAATGTGCAACACAGTAAGTGGGAGAGACGGGAAACACAATTAAAATTAGATTTACCCAACACAAATATAATATAATAAGGAAGAAGGAAACACAAACCCCCTTGGTGGCACACTTCCTGCTCCACGGGTGGCAGTCGGTCAGAGCTAGGGTCCTGGAGGCCAACTCAGACTGGACGGCCACACTAAGACGCAGATGTGAGAAACGCTGGATCACCAAACTGGACATGGTGTATCCCAGGGGCCTGAATGAGAGATAGATCTGCCCCTCTCCGGGAGGCGATAATGATGGACAGTGCAATTAATCCTGCCGCCGGTTCCCGGCGTCAGGGTTTAAACCTTGGACCCCTAACATAGCCCGTGCCTCTTATCTCCTCTTGTGGGGTGGATCGACTCTCTCGGACGACCCCTGGGATCGCTAACTCAGGGTTATACCCGAACCCTAACCCCAGACCCAACTACACGCCTAACCTTAACCGTCAGAGGTCACAAACCTAACCCTAACCTTGACCCTTATCCTATCCTTAACCACTCCCTCCCCACGCCTAACCTTAACCGTCGGAGGTCACAAACCTAATCCTAACCTTGACCCTTACCCTAACCACATACCCTTACCCTAACCACTCCCACCCCACACCTAACCCTAACCGAGAGGGTGTAGTGAAAAAATGGGGACAATTTTTTATTAAAGTTTTGACCTAATAATGCACAAAATAGAGGAGAAAATGACATTAAAACCTTTGTTGTAATATATCCAAATTCCTATAGTGGGCGCCCTTACCCCACTCACCGCCCTACTTTGCAGAAGCAATACACGAAGAGAGGGCGGAGTGATCCACCTACTTACCGCCCTACTTTTTAGGAAGTTAAAGGAGGAGGAATACCAATAGGGGTGATTTGCAGGGCTCGTAGAATCACCGGGACCTCTTCAACCCATTTGATGAGTGACGCGAAAGCAAATCCAGCTTTACCACACAAAAAAACACACAATATTATTTTTGACGACAAGCAGCCTGAGGAAGGTTCTAATTTGAACCGAAACGTCGCGCGAAGCTTGTCACCACAGTAAGAACATTTATACATTTTTTTCAATTTTTTTTATTCACTTTTTACAATTTTTTATTTTTCAAAAAATACAAAAAAAAATACTTTGATTTCACCTGCCTTTAAGGCTTATCTGGGCATCGTCGAGCCATACCAATTACCCACCATGAGGGGACTGTATGACGACGGAGGAGAGTGGACTGTTGTCCGTCGCGGGCTCGCGGCGGCACGGACACGCGACTCCCATCACCACAGTACGACGGACGTCGCGGTCGCGCGGCGGCACGGACACGCGACTCCCATCAAGGACACGCGATTCCCATCACCACAATACGACGGATGTCGCGGTCGCGCGGTGTCACGGACACGCGACTCCCATCACCACAATAGGGATAACCATCCCTCACAATATGTTGACCGCCCAGGCTATAAGCCACAATTTTTTGAACAGCGGGATCCTCTTGGACCCCCGCACCACAGTCAATGGCCGGAAGGTCAGGGTTATAAAAACCATAAACGGTCTTATGCGTCGGTCGCCCGGACCGCGGGTGGACCCTACAGGGACTTCAGTCCCCCACGACGCTATATAGAGTCGGGCCTTGAGCCACAATTCTTGCAAACCCGGCCTCCTAGGGGGGACCGGTACAACGCCGACTATCCACGTACGGAGAGACAGCGCTTCGAGGGACACCAGTGGTTCCAAGCGCCTCTCACGAGGGCCACACGTCCCATGTACAGAGACAATGGTCCTCCAGGACACCACCAGGGGCCGTGGACAAAACAAAACACACACAAACAAAACAAGAGATATAACAATCAACATCTCAAAAACAACGCCCCAGCCAAAGAGAAGGACATTGCACGAGATGCACAGACACAGTCTGACGACCCAGACTTTCATCCCAAGATTCGGTGTATTTACACTATAATTAAGACACTCCATCATCTCCGAAATGTTTCCAACACTGACCCCCCACCCACTATAGCCAAGATGACCGCTCAGCTCTTTCCAACACACTAAACCCAGACTGGTCGCCTCCATTTTACCATTTGTCACCACATACTCCCATTCCACAGTAAAACTAGTTAGTGTTATCAAACACAACTTCCAGAATATGTTGACAAACAATGGAATCTTACCAGACCACAACATTATTGCAGCATTCAGGAAGAATAAAACCTTCAATCATATCTGGTGAAGGCCAAGATCCCTCCCATGACCTCTCCAAAGGTCAAAGGTCAAGAGACCTTCTTCCAACACCGAGCCTGGGTACGCAACAGGTGGAATGGTGATGTATTTAAGACACAGGAACGAGGCTGTCCACAATCCAAAAATTGTGTTTATCTCATCACCTGTGATAAATGTGCAACACAGTACGTGGGAGAGACGGGAAACACAATTAAAATTAGATTTACCCAACACAAATATAATATAATAAGGAAGAAGGAAACACAAACCCCCTTGGTGGCACACCTGCTCCACGGGTGGCAGTCGGTCAGAGCTAGGGTCCTGGAGGCCAACTCAGACTGGACGGCCACACTAAGACGCAGATGTGAGAAACGCTGGATCACCAAACTGGACACGGTGTATCCCAGGGGCCTGAATGAGAGATAGATCTGCCCCTCTCCGGGAGGCGATAATGATGGACAGTGCAATTAATCCTGCCGCCGGTTCCCGGCGTCAGGGTTTAAACCTTGGACCCCTAACATAGCCCGTGCCTCTTATCTCCTCTTGTGGGGTGGATCGACTCTCTCGGACGACCCCTGGGATCGCTAACTCAGGGTTATACCCGAACCCTAACCCCAGACCCAACTACACGCCTAACCTTAACCGTCAGAGGTCACAAACCTAACCCTAACCTTGACCCTTATCCTAACCTTAACCACTCCCTCCCCACGCCTAACCTTAACCGTCAGAGGTCACAAACCTAACCCTAACCTTGACCCTTACCCTAACCACATACCCTTACCCTAACCACTCCCACCCCACACCTAACCCTAACCGAGAGGGTGTAGTGAAAAAATGGGGACAATTTTTTATTAAAGTTTTGACATAATGTACAAAATAGAGGAGAAAATGACATTAAAACCTTTCTGTTGTAATATATCCAAATTCCTATAGTGGGCGCCCTTACCCCACTCACCGCCCTACTTTGCAGAAGCAATACACGAGGAGAGGGCGGAGTAATCCACCTACTTACCGCCCTACTTTTTAGGAAGTTAAAGGAGGAGGAATACCAATAGGGGTGATTTGCAGGGCTCGTAGAATCACCGGGACCTCTTCAACCCATTTGATGAGTGACGCGAAAGCAAATCCAGCTTTACCACACAAAAAAACATACAATATTATTTTTGACGACAAGCAGCCTGAGGAAGGTTCTAATTTGAACCGAAACGTCGCGCGAAGCTTGTCACCACAGTAAGAACATTTATTAATTTTTTTCAATTTTTTTTATTCACTTTTTACAATTTTTTATTTTTCAAGAAATACAAAAAATACAAAAAAAAGACTTTGATTTCACCTGCCTTTGAGGCTTATCTGGGCATCGTCGAGCCATACCAATTACCCACCATGAGGGGACTGTATGACGACGGAGGAGAGTGCGGCACGGACACGCGACTCCCATCACCACAGTACGACGGACGTCGCGGTCGCGCGGCGGCACGGACACGCGACTCCCATCAAGGACACGCGATTCCCATCACCACAATACGACGGACGTCGCGGTCGCGCGGCGGCACGGACACGCGACTCCCATCAAGGACACGCGATTCCCATCACCACAATACGACGGACGTCGCGGTCGCGCGGCGGCACGGACACGCGACTCCCATCAAGGACACGCGATTCCCATCACCACAATACGACGGACGTCGCGGTCGCGCGGTGTCACGGACACGCGACTCCCATCACCACAATAGGGATAACCATCCCTCACAATATGTTGACCGCCCAGGCTATAAGCCACAATTTTTTGAACAGCGGGATCCTCTTGGACCCCCGCACCACAGTCAATGGCCGGAAGGTCAGGGTTATAAAAACCATAAACGGTCTTATGCGTCGGTCGCCCGGACCGCGGGTGGACCCTACAGGGACTTCAGTCCCCCACGACGCTATATAGAGTCGGGCCTTGAGCCACAATTTTTGCAAACCCGGCCTCCTAGGGGGGACCGGTACAACGCCGACTATCCACGTACGGAGAGACAGCGCTTCGAGGGACACCAGTGGTTCCAAGCGCCTCTCACGAGGGCCACACGTCCCATGTACAGAGACAATGGTCCTCCAGGACACCACCAGGGGCCGTGGACAAAACAAAACACACACAAACAAAACAAGAGATATAACAATCAACATCTCAAAAACAACGCCCCAGCCAAAGATAAGGACATTGCACGAGATGCACAGACACAGTCTGACGACCCAGACTTTCATCCCAAGATTCGGTGTATTTACACTATAATTAAGACACTCCATCATCTC
This sequence comes from Muraenolepis orangiensis, assembly GCA_027704905.1. Lineage (NCBI taxonomy): Eukaryota > Metazoa > Chordata > Actinopteri > Gadiformes > Muraenolepididae > Muraenolepis > Muraenolepis orangiensis. The sequence continues at coordinate 21,426 of JANIIK010007710.1, forward strand.
CGAAATGTTTCCAACACTGACCCCCCACCCACTATAGCCAAGATGACCGCTCAGCTCTTTCCAACACACTAAACCCAGACTGGTCGCCTCCATTTTACCATTTGTCACCACATACTCCCATTCCACAGTAAAACTAGTTAGTGTTATCAAACACAACTTCCAGAATATGTTGACAAACAATGGAATCTTACCAGACCACAACATTATTGCAGCATTCAGGAAGAATAAAAACCTTCAATCATATCTGGTGAAGGCCAAGATCCCTCCCATGACCTCTCCAAAGGTCAAAGGTCAAGAGACCTTCTTCCAACACCGAGCCTGGGTACGCAACAGGTGGAATGGTGATGTATTTAAGACACAGGAACGAGGCTGTCCACAATCCAAAAATTGTGTTTATCTCATCACCTGTGATAAATGTGCAACACAGTACGTGGGAGAGACGGGAAACACAATTAAAATTAGATTTACCCAACACAAATATAATATAATAAGGAAGAAGGAAACACAAACCCCCTTGGTGGCACACTTCCTGCTCCACGGGTGGCAGTCGGTCAGAGCTAGGGTCCTGGAGGCCAACTCAGACTGGACGGCCACACTAAGACGCAGATGTGAGAAACGCTGGATCACCAAACTGGACATGGTGTATCCCAGGGGCCTGAATGAGAGATAGATCTGCCCCTCTCCGGGAGGCGATAATGATGGACAGTGCAATTAATCCTGCCGCCGGTTCCCGGCGTCAGGGTTTAAACCTTGGACCCCTAACATAGCCCGTGCCTCTTATCTCCTCTTGTGGGGTGGATCGACTCTCTCGGACGACCCCTGGGATCGCTAACTCAGGGTTATACCCGAACCCTAACCCCAGACCCAACTACACGCCTAACCTTAACCGTCAGAGGTCACAAACCTAACCCTAACCTTGACCCTTATCCTATCCTTAACCACTCCCTCCCCACGCCTAACCTTAACCGTCGGAGGTCACAAACCTAACCCTAACCTTGACCCTTACCCTAACCACATACCCTTACCCTAACCACTCCCACCCCACACCTAACCCTAACCGAGAGGGTGTAGTGAAAAAATGGGGACAATTTTTTATTAAAGTTTTGACATAATGTACAAAATAGAGGAGAAAATGACATTAAAACCTTTCTGTTGTAATATATCCAAATTCCTATAGTGGGCGCCCTTACCCCACTCACCGCCCTACTTTGCAGAAGCAATACACGAGGAGAGAGCGGAGTGATCCACCTACTTACCGCCCTACTTTTTAGGAAGTTAAAGGAGGAGGAATACCAATTGGGGTGATTTGCAGGGCTCGTAGAATCACCGGGACCTCTTCAACCCATTTGATGAGTGACGCGAAAGCAAATCCAGCTTTACCACACAAAAAAACATACAATATTATTTTTGACGACAAGCAGCCTGAGGAAGGTTCTAATTTGAACCGAAACGTCGCGCGAAGCTTGTCACCACAGTAAGAACATTTATTAATTTTTTTCAATTTTTTTTATTCACTTTTTACAATTTTTTATTTTTCAAGAAATACAAAAAATACAAAAAAAAGACTTTGATTTCACCTGCCTTTGAGGCTTATCTGGGCATCGTCGAGCCATACCAATTACCCACCATGAGGGGACTGTATGACGACGGAGGAGAGTGGACTGTTGTCCGTCGCGGGCGCGCGGCGGCACGGACACGCGACTCCCATCACCACAATACGACGGACGTCGCGGTCGCGCGGCGGCACGGACACGCGACTCCCATCAAGGACACGCGATTCCCATCACCACAATACGACGGATGTCGCGGTCGCGCGGTGTCACGGACACGCGACTCCCATCACCACAATTGGGATAACCATCCCTCACAATATGTTGACCGCCCAGGCTATAAGCCACAATTTTTTGAACAGCGGGATCCTCTTGGACCCCCGCACCACAGTCAATGGCCGGAAGGTCAGGGTTATAAAAACCATAAACGGTCTTATGCGTCGGTCGCCCGGACCGCGGGTGGACCAATTTTTGCAAACCCGGCCTCCTAGGGGGGACCGGTACAACGTCGACTATCCACGTACGGAGAGACAGCGCTTCCAGGGACACCAGTGGTTCCAAGCGCCTCTCACGAGGGCCACACGTCCCATGTACAGAGACAATGGTCCTCCAGGACACCACCAGGGGCCGTGGACAAAACAAAACACACAAACAAAACAAGAGATATAACAATCAATATCTCAAAAACAACGCCCCAGCCAAAGAGAAGGACATTGCACGAGATGCACAGACAGTCTGACGACCCAGACTTTTGTAGTATAATTTCTACTCGGTGGAATAAGAATCTTTCTCAGAGGTCCGGATACTAAGGTCAAGGTGTTTATTGAACAAAGCATCAAATTCATCAGTTGCAACGAGATGGAGCCTGCCGTGTCAATTCGCAGACTGGCGACGCGCTCCTTTACCAAACATTATATAGCCATAGTATCCTACACCAACTGATACTATTGGTCTGAGAGGTACAACCAGTATCCACTACTCTGGTTGGGCATGGTGTCTTCTCGGCCCGGCGTCTTCGTCACGTCCCATGTTTATGGCTCAAAACCCCCAAGGGGGTCGTATTTGGCTTGCCCAACATTTCACGGCCCTACTCTCTACGTTAGAGCTCATGTTACACTCTGTAGGATACCGTTGAAAACCAGCCTAAAGGCACCATTACAAGGGCCTGAAGGCACACCAACACCTACACATCTGGAACTGCTTAACACATCTCTATGTCCTAGTGGGCCTTGGGGTCCACCAGCAGATTATGCTGTAGCCACCTACTGCAATGTATAGAGGATCCAAAGACAGTGTTTTAGATTATAATAAGGGTATAAAAATACACTACATATTCCCCCCTTTGGGACTCTATAAAGAAGTCCCAACACAAAAATGTTTACACTAAATAAACAAACAAACTAAATACACAATAAAAAACATCATATACCTTCAATTGCATCATCATTCTGTTTCACAATTAACAGTGCAATTAACATATTGTTAACATAAAGAATCATAGCACAATTCAACTGACAATTTGAAAAACCATATGCGATTGTACTGCATACAGTGTTGTAACATCAAAGAAAAACCACAGTCACTGTTCTCCTTCAGGACTTCCTGTAAAATTAATTGTTCACAAGGTTCATGCATGCGTTAGTTCAAGCATTGCAACTCTGATTAAACCCCTTTCTGTGAATATTGCATAATGTAGTATTATTACTCTCTGTAGTAGTAAATATACTCAGTAAATATACTCTCTGGTAAATATGTATATATGTAGCACAGAATGAAAACTGCTTTTCAGAAAAAAACAACAATGTCCATGTTTTCTTATGCAAGATTACATTCCTTAAGGTCTTCATTTATGATTTACCATTCCTTGGGGGGGAATTAAGCACAAAACATTAAACACAATCAAAACAAACACAAAATCCGTTAATCTGATACGAATAGGCTTCATAACCATTAAACCACCCTTGTATATATATATATATGTATAGTATGATTGCATTATATCAAAACATATTGAAAAATAAAATC